>JAOEGT010050602.1:5010-19750 GCA_025447795.1 Speoplatyrhinus poulsoni | reverse complement strand
TGTCACGACAGGGGTTGGGGTGATGGGTTCCCCTAGCAGGTCAAGGTCCGATCCGTCTATAAAATTCTTCTCTCAGTCTTCACTCGGCCTCTGATGCATTTTCTAATCCAGTCCACTCTGGTCTTTGTCAGTAGTCACAATGCAATTCATTGTTTTCCATCCATTCATTTTTTTTCCCGCTACAATCTCTCTTTCCCCTCATTCATTGTTGATGGTTTTGCAGATTTACACGGTAACACAACTCTCTACCACTGACCCAATGTCAATGTGACCTTCAGCCTTTGTAAGCATATCAGACACACTAATGACCGGGTACATGTGTGGTACCAGCGTAGATTTAAAACAGTACCACAAATGGTTTATGAATTAAATTCTAGTTGTTTTTTTAAACTAGGAAACTCCACCACGGCGTAGTATTACAATAATAAAACATACCATAAAACCTTACGCTGATATATTTTCTAACTTTTTCCTAACCCCCAGCTAGTTCAGGTTAGTTTTAAATCAAACACTGAGAACTGAGCTGTACCATGCTAGTCTTTTCCTCAGTGTTATGTGATGCTCATTCCATGTTTTTATTGTTGTTTCCAAAGTTCACTTTGGAAAGACTGAATTGCGATTCCCCAAGCATAATATTGCAGGTAGTGTTCAGAGGACTTTTCTTGGTTTTATGGGATAGAGGCTCAGTGTATGGACAGGATTGAGGACCACTTTGGGTTCACAAACCTTTAAGATCTCAGAGTGGTAGAAGGGCTTATGTGCCATTTAGAAGACTAGGTTAAAGTAGGTCTTTGGACAAGGAGTTCTGGGTGGAGAGAGAGATAAACCAAACTGACCCATGAACACACAAATGCTGCTTTGCTGTCGATTCTAAGTCAAATATTTGTGTGAGAAAGACAGTGAACTCCCAAATTAGCATTTTAATAAACAGAGTGAGAGAAAAGGGGACGATTCAGCTGCAATGAAGTCTGTAGACCCTGTACAACTAAAGGCCTGTGTGTGATGACTTGACACTCGGTGGATGAAAAGTATCCGCAGGACAATGGCTTGCTTATTGGCCAGGAGTCTTGGCCAGTCACCTGACACGCGAGACACAAGGCAGAGTTGTGTTCGAATTTACCGGAGAGATATTGATTAAAATCTATATTTTGGGACCAACCGGCCAACCGAGGGGATATAAGAGACTTTACATTTACTAAGTAAATCAAGACGTTTTTAAGGGAGGACTTGATCCATTGATTCAACTCAATTCTTGACTCAGGAGTTTGTGCCTGTCTGATATAATTAGAACACAACCTGTATCAACAAAACGTACAATGTAACTGACTCATTGGTGACACAAGCCTCAGGACGTACAAAACGATAGCGATGCAAGGATAACATTATTGAAGAAATATACTGATTCAGACTTCAGAGGTAATTATGCTGATCACACTAATGTAATAGTGTCTGTGTTAAAGATAAATAATGCCTATTTATACTGCGCAGACACACACACACACCACACATGACGCTTGATTAATATGAAACCATAGAAACACAGGGTTCCTCAAGAACCATGCTAATGAGCAAGGCTATAGTGTAGGCATAGCCTAGGGGTCAGTAAACAACGCATTAATAGCAGTCTTAATCACTGCTGTGCTGACTGGCCCGCGATGTTCACACACACACGCACGCACTTACCGGTTCCCTTTTATCTGTCTGTCTTGCGTGTGCCAAAGCTGTGCCAACACACATTGCCCATCTGTGGGTCAAGACACTCTTGACTGGGAGGACTGACAAAGCGACTGACCAAAAGCGAAAAAAAAAAAGTGCAGGGTCATAAAAAAGCGCATGCCAGTCCGTACCACAGGAAAACAATGGTTTTGCTAGCAACCATTGGAGTGATCGGGCCCTAACCCTGCTTTTAACAGTCCGAAAAATACGATCATTTGAATTTCAACAGCTGAGAGCGTTCTTTTAGAAGTTGTATTTAGACAAATGCAAAGGTCATAGGTCAAAAAGTTTTTGGCCAGGCGGAAAGTCATTCCCAAGGCCCTCATTTGAAACCACACGCGCATCCACTGATGTAATCTATCACATCTACGCAGAAAAGCTATGGGGGAAATCTAAGTGGAAACGCGAGCCACGATTATATTATAGTGTTACAGTGAGCCTTTTATGAAGCCATCAGCACAAGCCTATTGCTCATTAGAAGCAGCAGACTGTAGCATTTCCATTATTTCCATTCCCAAACACAGACGCTGGGGTCTGGGTCATTGGGGGGAGCTGAAGGATGGATAGCCACCCAGCAGGGGTTCTGCAGCGTGGGGCTGGGGAAGGGGGATGTTGAGGACAACACGAAGCCCCCCACTGGGCAAGGCACAGAGGAAAAACAAGCATGAACAGATGGGAATATGAGATATGCATACGTGTGTGTGTGTGTGTGTGTGCTGAGCTCTATACAGCAGTGTGGGGACTACTGGAGGTTTAAGAGGAATATCACGACACAGTTGTCATAATTCATCATGATTGGCTGAATCATATCCCATCAACCTTTCCTCTGTTCTCCTGACTCCGGCCTCCGCAACTAGTTCCCTCACTACACTAGGAAGTGAAGGAATGTGAGGTGGAGGTGTAAAGGAAGCCTTTGAAGTCAAAAAGGATATAATGGGTTTAATGGTTTTAGTGGTCAATTCACTTTTAATGTGACAGGTATGGTAATTCACACACACACATTCACATGTTTAAGGTCTGTGCAAAGGTGAAAATCGACTTAACCTTGAATAGAATTTGGCTAAAAAACTGAGAAAAGCTAAGTACTTCTAAAGGGACGTACAATAAGAATATTTGCAATGTCTAGCATTTGAAAAGGGCAGCAAGTCACTAAGTAAAAAGCATTATATTAGAACAGTGATATCAGATTCAGCAATCACCAGACCTAGATACCGGAGGTTTCCAGTACCTTGAGTTATAGCACAGGGGAACCCTCAGGGCCATCAAGGTGTTCAGTAAATACCCCCAAAAAATATATAGTATAGCCTAAAATAAATAAATATATGATCTGAAAACTAAACAATAAAAACAACAGAGCTACTGAAAGTGAGACCTTTCAGTAAGCAGCAGACTGTTCTGACACTAAACGGTGCTAAGCTTACATTACCTGAAGGCAAATGAGGTGAAAATGAACCAATCACATGCTTTTGTGCGATAGTTGCTAGGCAGAATACTCTGAACAACAATATTGCATAGACCACAATATAATGGAAAGATCACATTTTACCAAGTACTTTGATTTTAATCGCAAAGATCTGATGTCTTATCAAGAGATGAGCATAGTTTGCCTTCCCCAGCCAAATACCTGCCCTAGTCAAAGCGCACCTGCATTTTAGCTGCTAGTCATTTCCCACTGAGGCCTCTGTGGCACTTGGCTCACAGCCGGTCTGGGGACTGTGGCTCATTCACATGTGCAATGTTTGTACAGACAAGACTCCGGAGAGAGGTAGTCACGGAAAACGAGACAGAGAGACTCTCCCAGGGCTTTTTCACCAAGAGATGGGTGTTGTTGACTTAATCATTTACTTCCCAGTACAGCGGTGGTCACAGTGCCTGCCCATGCATACAAAGAAGGAAAACTACATAAAAAAAAAAAAAAACAGGCGCTGTGGGGTTAAAGGTATAATGGGATCCATCAGGCTAGGCTTTCATAGTTTCACCATGTGACTATTGCTGTAATGTAATGGTGTGACTAATATTACTATTGTGGTTTTGGCACTGCTGAAACATGTTGCTGCCAGTCAGCTCATTCATTCATCAAAACACTAAACGTAAGGGGGTGCAGATGCAAGAAACAGAACATTTACCCACTGTGGTTATCCACTATACACTGGACCGAGCAAGGGCATACAAGTTTACAATGTCTCAGTAGATTTGATAAGAATCTGAAAACAATATATTAGGCCTGCATCATGTATGCATGTGCATACGGCATGAGGTTAAATAAGGACAACAGACAAAACAGTTGATCAATACAAATACTACAGTAAGTGGTGGGTAAAAGCTTCTCATGGATCGTAGAAGCAGTCAAACAGTCTGGGTGAAAGTAACACGTATCACAATGTATAATTTACGTCCAGACGTGACAATTTGCACGCAGAACGCTCACCCATTAACTCTTAAGACAGTTATTTACTGCCCTGTCATACGTGACAACCTGGGGCCGGTTCAACTAAGGACGTGGCACAAGCAGGACAAACCTGGACCATGCTGCCCTCTTTGATGTGTAGCCAAAGACTGCCAGTGAGAGAGAGACAGAGAGAGAGGGGAGGAGAAGGACTACAGTATGTGACTGTGTCTGTGCCAGAGATAAGGCCTACAACAGTGTTCCTGAAAGAGATGAATGTACAAACTGGTTCTGACACTGTTCCTTCTTAATGAGCAGGGTTTTGTTTGTCCCCCGGCCGTCTTGAACAAGCGGGAAACTGGGACATCGCACAACGTAGCAAAACCAAAATGGCTCTGTACACAAATCTGTGCACACGCCACTGATATGTAAAGCAGTGACGTGTTCATTTTTGAATCAGAGCTATTTTCTTTTTCTTGCTGAGGAAACTAAACATATCTCAAGATCACACTATGATATAGGCATGCTATATGTTAAAGCACACTATGGAAAATAAACACTCATCTATCCTTTCTATCAAGACGTAATCAGCTAGAGGACTCTGTCTGTCTGTCTGTCTTCTGCTGCTGTCTAAGCTAGGTTAGGCCGGCAGTAGTCTCGCAGAGCCAGCCTTTCCTTACGTAAAGCTTTGGACACAGTGCTGGCTAACCGCGTCAAGTACTTGACAGGACAGGTAATTTGATTGACATGCACAACAACCAGCTATGTAACTCAGCCACAAAAATCTGACGTTAAATTTAGAGGAATTTGTTGAGAACCTTACCAACACGACTGGCTAACTTTCAGGTATTGTTCTGTTAGATAAGTAGCCTGCTGTTAGTGTTTAAAATACATCTACTGAAACTGAAATAAGTAAATAAAGCACTTGCGTCGCACCGGAATTACACCTTAAGGCTCTGTGAGTGACTAAGGCAGTGGTCTATGCATCAGACATTCAGCACAGAGGTGCATATGTAACATAGTGCTGATGGACGGAAGAGGCTGAGACTATAGGGTCTATGCATCAGACGTTCAGCACAGAGGTGCATATGAGACGTAGTGCTGATGGACGGAAAAGGCTGAGACTATAGGGTCTATGAGACTAGGCCAGCAGTACACTTGACGTACGCATGTCGCAAGAAGAGAGGAAAGGTGGAATGAAGTGGCTCGCGTCTGGGCTAGCCATTGGCTGTGTACGCTCATCTGCTGGCAACACACCCAGAGCTACTTCCAAGAAACCTCTTACCAATACATCTGGGTATTACTGGTATTGATTTATAAGAGAAATAAAAGAGATTGACTGGCTGCTGGTCAAAAAAAAAAAAAAGCAAGGGATAAAAGGATAACGTGACTGACCCGGGCAGGAGAAATTATCTTCTCGTGTACTTAGGAAAATCAAGGAGAGTTAAAGTGCAAGAAGCTGGATACCATAGGGATGGTCTGTCCTTTGGGTAAAAAAACAAAACAGCAATTCACTAACCAGATCAATCGATTTGGCTGTGTAATAAATAGAATGGCTACATATTTTATTAAACTACTCCTGCTTCTGCAGCAGTATGCTTTAAGAAAATACAAAAGCATGTACATGAAAAGGAAAACAACTAACATGCCATCCTGTGCAATCATTCTGGGAGACAGGCAAGGGAGGTCTCTGGCCCTGTACCATGATACGACAACAGAATTACGAGACCCAAGAAATATAAATAAACATGAAACATGAAACCAATACAATCCAGCTGCCACAGTGCCTGAAGAAGACATGAAGAAATGTACACTTGTGACCTAGCTTACACTCGCCAGATGCGCCACCAAGGACAAGCTATCACCAGCTAACAGGGCCTGTTGGTGTGTGAAATCGTCCTGTGTGATCTGGCTCCTACCACCGGGCCTGAAGACAAGCAACCGCGGCTGATGATGAGCTATCGCCCCCATAGCAGCTGCTAAGGCCAGTAGCCCTCAACACTGGTCCCTGGGATCTACTCCTTGGTATCAACACTGGTCCTCGTCGCTGTGCTCGTTTCAAATGAATGGGCTGTTATCAGGCTCACGCAGAGATCTATTCATTTGAACCAGGTGTGTTGGGGCATCTAAAACATGCAAGGTAGTAGATCCCCAGGACCAGGGCTGAGGACCACTGCTCTAGGCTGTTAGAGGCTTAAAAGGTAGTCGGCTATATTGCAAGCTAATTAGTAGTTAATAAATTTTTGGTAAAATTCACTATTCACCAGTGCTTTCCGCTACCGTTCCCTGTGCGTGCTGAAAAAATGTATCAGGTACTTCTACACAGCCCTGGCTCCGTGAACAGGAACATTATTAAACATTATTAAATTATCTACTGGGACCACACGATTGGCTAAATAGGTTCAGGT
Source organism: Speoplatyrhinus poulsoni (assembly GCA_025447795.1). Lineage (NCBI taxonomy): Eukaryota > Metazoa > Chordata > Actinopteri > Percopsiformes > Amblyopsidae > Speoplatyrhinus > Speoplatyrhinus poulsoni. The sequence goes on along the minus strand of JAOEGT010050602.1, from coordinate 13,240 downwards.
ATGACAGCAGACGATTGGCCTGTCTTCCAACTGCCATGTTTGCCGCTACAAATTTCATTAAGGATTCTTTAAGAGGCATGTCTGCCGCACTACCCGTCTGATGGCAGAGGTGTCATGGAAACCTGATAATACCTGCGCCTCAGCCCTTGGATCCCCCGAGTGGCGTCGGGAGGAGGGAGCAAGCCACTTTTTATTTCACGTCGCCCACACACACACAGTAGCCTCGGAGAGGACACACTCTTCTACCGCCGTCTCCTTCTGTTGTATTCACACCACCGCCCCCCTCCCTCCCTCCCTCCCTAAGATGTAGGGAGGGAGGGAGGCCACAGCCTTTCTTTCTGTTTCTAAACAGAAAGAAAGGCAGTGGCCTTCCTCACTCCCTGGATTGATTGATGGATGTCAAATAACTGCGTAGGCTCATTGGTTAAATTATTGGGTCGGTGGGGGGGGTGGGGGTGCTATTCTCAAGGTTCCACTTAATTTACACTTACAATGCTTGAAAGGCTGAGAAGGGAAAAAACAAAGCTCAGCAGCGAATGGTTGAGCTCCCTCTGCGTCTCAGGGATGGACCAGAACCCAACAGAAGCCTACACAGCTGAACTCGATAACAGATTCTGACAGAGCAACGGGAATAAAAGGGCACATAATGTTCTTAATCCTCCGACGGTGAATATTGTGGACTATCTCCCCCGCCCAACCCGAACAAGATCAAGGTCATTATTTTTGTAATTCATCATGAATTCAGCGTGTTGCGAACGGACAGGCGGTTTAGTGGCAATTAGGCCGAATTGAAAACGGCATTCCTGACCCCTCACACTCCTCCTGACCCCACAACGTCAATGAAATCTCAGCTTGTCTGACTGTTTCCCCACAAAGTCACATCTCAGGTTGTCTGAGTGAATGTGCTACTATCCTGTCAGGCACATTCATTTGAACCAGGGTTATATATAAACCACACTCCAAAATGAACCAGGAGAAATTAAGTACAAGTTTCAACTGGAGTAAATGCTTCATAAAGGCATGTTCATCTGGGAGCTTCTTGGACCTTGAGGGCATGCATGTGAACCAATGACCTTGAGGGCATGCATGTGAACCGTGCTGTTACTGTTACTGTTTTTCTGTTGTTTCCTGGAACTACACAGGTACAGTTGTGTCCGCTGGGCTTCAGGGAAGGAATACAGGTGGGGCAAGACAATACGCTGAACTGTTGAAAGAGTAGAGGAGGCGGGGCATCCAATGGTGGCTCCACACACACACACACACACACGTGCACGCGCACGTGCACACGGCCAGCCAGCAGCGGCTGCACACATCCACAACGTGAGTGACATCCAGCCATAGAGACAGACCCTGCGGAGGTATCAGCAGCCCGGTTGCTATGGCTCTGTCTCCTTCCTGGGTCCTTGTGAGCAGAACTGAATGCACATGGTCTCTGGGGAGCACAGACCCTGTGGCACATGTTCAACCTTAATCTGGAGAGGTGATTCATTCGTTTATTACTTTTAATTAATTGAAATCATAAAATGGCAGAAAGATCTGGAATATGAACAGTATGATGGTACGTGCTCATCAAGTTATTTCAACCCAAAGACGAATGTCGACGATATCAAGAGCCTAAAACTTGTAATGTATTTTCATAAATGTATTAAGCGAAGACGGGCATTCACATTTTAAAGTGCGGCCTTTTTTTTTTACGTAGGAAACGGTTCTTACGGTTGTTATGGGAAACACCAGGTCTCACTATTCACTTGTGATTGGTCAACTGTCAAAGTTAAAAGGCGGATGACCTAGGGTGTTTTCCTCTGAGAAGTTGAACTTTTCTCAACTGAAAAAGAAGCCTCTGCGGCAGCGTTTATTTTAAGTGCCCGAGGCGCTTTTAAAAACACGGTCTGCTCCATAGGGTTATATTGTAAAAAATAGGCTGACAGCTCCCAAAACGTTATGCCTGAGCCATAGTGGTGCTGGAGAAATATAGTTAGACTAATCATAAATAAATAAAAATAACGCCCCTCTTCAATGCCATAGAAGATCCACCCCCCCCAAAGCTGGGATGGTGTTGTGTGGTGCATTCTGCACCACTTTGTTTGAGTTTCCATTTACAGAGCACACAGAATGGACAGTTAGCAAAACGTTAAGAGTTATTCACTGAATTTGACTCAAAAGGCAAAGTGTATTGGCTAGCTTACAATGGCTTACCCCAACTTTTAAAAGGGCTGACATTACAGTGTTATTAGTGTTGGAGATGCACAGGATTTCACCTGGCACCAATAGCATGGAGTTTGACATGTTTATTTACACGGCACTGGTTGTGTTGCCACAGTTTCCTAAGCCCATATGGCAGGTGCCTTACTATAGCACCTTACAGCAAGATAGTGTGTGGGCTTTGCGTGGTTATGGGATGCATTGTGAAGTTTTATCCTGGGGGGGGGGGGGGGGGAAGGGGTTAAATTTAAACATTAACACGGCATTTAAATTCCCTGGCCCGTGTAAAAGGATTAAGACCTACCTGATTGAATTCAAAGAGAACAAACATGCTTGAGACTCTCCTTCCCCAACGCCTTGTGTTAATCTTTTCCAGGAAAGGGCGAGTGAGCACCAAGAATCTTGCTTCACATGGCCTTCAACAGCAATTTGAGGGTTCTGCCGGAGTTGCACACAGCCGAATCACATGCCTGGCCTTGCCTCGTTTCCAATATTTAATTGTGGGTGACGTCTAATGGATTTACGTATTCACAGAGAAACAAGAGACAACACAGGTGTGTAGGTAGGTACATACACACGTACGTACGTACATTTCCACCAAGACCAAATAAAAGCCGTTTGAAATGAGCAATCTAGGTACATAAACAAGCACCATTCACACGGAGTGCAAAGCAATCAATCGCTATACCTCGAATGTTGCGGCTTCCATTATTGCTTTGCATGCTTTTATAATTTGTTTTGGAGCGTAATATGGCAATATGTCCAACGTGACCAAACAGTGACCAGTATACCGTATACGCCCGTTCCACCGCGGAAAACATAGCAGACAACTTGTATTTATTGTCGGCCAGCTGTGAATTACACACATTCATTACAGAATCTTTATTGAGCCATCAAACCACTCACTGCTTCAACAACCACTAAAGTTCTGGAGAGTCAATAAATCCTTTCATCGTGGATTTTGGTAACAAAACAGTGTTAATGTCAGTTTTTTTTACCTAAATTAAACTGAAAATGATTAATGCACAGATTCTTCAACATAAACTTCAAGAAGGAAAGTTGCATTGTAGCATAAACGCCTCTCAAAATAAGATCCCATGCCTTTGGTGATGCATAATTATACTGCAATACTGCTGAACAGGGTCCAGGCTACAACATGTCAGAATCTGGAATGGACTCCACCCCCAAGGCCTACAGATTACCTGCAACGGCCAGTAGTTATTTGCACGGGTGCAGGTACAGTCATTGGCAGGAAGGGCAAAGAGTGGATAGGAGAGGTTATTACTGGCTTGGTGAGTGGCTCTTTGTGAGGCAGCACTCCCCCCCACCCCCCAACACAATGGCAGCTCTTTGTCAGAACGTGAGCTGCATTCCTGGTGGTGCGGTGGGAGCCAGGCTCATTCTTGGCGACCTGGTACATCTGATCCATGCCAACGTACCTCTAATGTAGCACTCACGACTGTCCCAAGTTCACATAAAAAAAAATGTATAATATTAACAGAGAGCAAACCTGTACGTATGCTCCTGGGGTCAGCCGTGTCAGTCATGCCAACGCTCGGCTTGCCAAGTCAGAGTGTAACGTTTCACACCAGCCTTCGGGAAAAACCATAACGCTCTATTGTAGGTTGATGTGAAAGCCTGTTATCCTTTCAGAAGAACCCGAGGAGGCTGAAAAGCCTACTGAGCGAGCGAGTGTGCGTAACTCAATGAGCCGTGTGCTCGCATTGATAGCGAGCGCAATGACACAGCATGAAAAATGGGTTTAAGTGCAGCGCGCAGTGAGACGCATGTAGGGGGTTCAGTCAGGAGGTGGCCAGCACAACGTGATACAGCATAATAGCTGAGGAATGTATTTATATAAAAGCTGATACCACACACTGTGAGAACGACTTAATGTATAGCTGTAGAGGTGCAGCCGGACAGTTTGTTACATCGGGAATGCTAAGATTGACGAAATCCATGAACTCCAGTGAATTCATGAATTTAATTCATCTTGAATTCGGATTTTCAGTGTCTGGACTCGCTCTATTATTGAAGGCAGGATTAGTCAATCTCAAAAAAGCTTGATAACTTCAAGATCAAGTCATAACAACGTCACTCCGTAGCACCACCTCGCACATTGAAATGCATTGTGAAGCAAAGCGTGTTGTTCTGAGTGGTGCCTCTTTGTTTACGTTCCCATTTACAGAGCCAGGGCTGTGTAGAAGTGCTGGATTCTATTTCTCAGCATGCACAGGAAGGTAAAATAGCAAAATGTGAGGAGATATTTGGTTAATTTGACAAAAAGTGCATTATCTTACAGTTAGCTTGCAATAGCGGACTACGCCCTTAGGAAAACAGGAAGACAAAACGTTACGCAAGACGTACGCCTGGGACCCAGCAGCTGGTGAGAAGTACATGATGCCGCCATGTCCTGGCCCAATCGGATGGCAAGGAGACGTGTTAGTAGTTTAGCATGCACAGATTATGCATTAGCACCTGGACACAATGTGACCAAGGCGAGGGAGAGAGAGAGAGAGAGAGAGAGACCTTTGTTTAATTTACTTATGTTTCATCTGCTCGTTATTAATATGTTATGATGCTCCATAGTTTAAATATGAAAAGAAAAAAAGAAATGTATAATACTCTGGCAAGGCAATATGTCCACTTTTACGTCATGCTAATAAAGTGATTTGAATTAGAGAGAGAGAGAGAGAGAGAGAGAGAGAGGTGGTTGGTTAGCTGGTCTGTTTGGTTTTTGCTTGGGTGCTTTCCAAGCAAACCTCAGTCAAATCTTACTGCCTGGGGAACTGAGAGCATGACAACGGAAATGAGACGGGGTGAATGAGGACAGTGGAGGGGATGGGTGGAGAGGGGGAGAGGGGGAGAGAGAGAGAGAGAGAGAGAGATACAAATAGGAAATAGTTGACAGACAGATGGGTGGTTTATTGACAAGCTATTAAGAACAATGTGATGACCCTCATCTAGTGGGGAGGGGGGGGTGCATATATACACACACAATTGTCCGTGGGTTAGACGCAGCTGTGAAAACTAAACCTACACAACAACAGCAGCAGCACTGCTATGGGCTATGGGTTATAGATTGTTTTTCTGACTAGAACCAACAGCTTTCATGTAGGCTAACGTTTCAGTCAGGCCCTTGTGTCTTTCCTACTTATTAGCACGGTGCACATGTCACTCTACCCCCCCCCCCCTTACCCCCCACCAGAGGCCACTTTGTCCTTCCAAATAAAGCCACAGGTTAGTTACAAAACAAACGCCTGGATCTATCAAGGGATCCCATGCAGATGTACACTGCAGGCAGGCAGTAGGGGGGGAAGAAGGTTCTTTTGCCCATAACAACGGCTTGATCTTATACACCCGTGTCCCAGTCAAAGCATGCACTAACACGCATCATCGTGTGTGTGTCAAAGCACGGGTGGATGCGAGGAAATCCTGGACAGCGTTTCCTTTGGACTGCAGGTTTAGCATAGCGCGGTGCTGTCGTGTTTTGTAAATGCCGTCCGTTGATCCACGTCGACCCCTGGCCGTGCACGCGTGGCGTCAACAAGCAGGCGCATCACGAGCAAGCTAGGCCCGACGGAGGTGGGCTTGAAGACTCATCTAGGCGTGACACACGACGTCACGCTTGGGGCTCTCTCAGCTGGCTGCATCTGCACCTGCTCCGACCTAAGACCCTTCCTCTCCTCCGCTCGCTCCCCCCCCCCCCCAAGGCCTCTGGCTCTCCGAGCGGCTCACGTCCAAACGTAGTCTCAGCCTATTCCATTCATTGTCGCCACGTCACATAAGCACCTTGTGCTGAACGTCTGACTACATAGTGTGACATACAAAGCATCATACTGTATGCCAGCACTACCAGGCAGTTGTGTGGCAGAGTTTCATTTCAGCGTTAACACTCATAAGTCTAATTCCGGGACACGGCGCTAGTGCAGCGCTTTGACTAATTTCAGTCAGCCAGTCAGTTTCAGTCTGCGTTTATTTTAAGCAGTAACTGTAGCCTACTTATTTAACAGCTTTACAAGACCTGCCAACAGGCTAGACTATCATGTAAGTTCTCAAACTAATTCTTCATTACAAGTTTAATGTCCAATAAGGTGACATTGCGTTATGCAAGTAGGCGGATATTGACGCAGTTAGCCAGCGCTGCGTCCCAGACTGTTACGCAAGTAAAGACCAGGTGACTCAACATTAATGGTGCTAGTGGGCATCCACACACTTTTGTTTGCGTGCTTAAGGCAGGAAATGTGACACCATGTGGGGAAGCCTGAGATCAGTTGGAGAGCTCTGAGAAATTCAGAGAAGGGTGAGGGAATTTGATCTGACCATTTGGCTCCCAACTCTCACTCAACTTTCTAGTTGGAGGATCATAACGTAAGAAAGTATCTTTAATTAAATGAATCCCCGCCCTAAAACTCTTCCCTGGCTGGCTGGCTCACTGAGCTCAAACACAATTACTTACATTTTAAACAGAATGCATCCTAATGTAGCTTAGTATGCATAATCAATAAGGTGTGCAACTTTAGTCTTTAGACTATAAAGTTAGAGTCTAAACCACATCTAAAAAAAAAAAAAAAGTTTAACAATGATGTAAAAATCTAAAAGGTAGACCATCATTTATTTTATCGTTTTGAAAGCTGAGGCCGCTCTACTGTAGCTTGATGTAATTCACACCCCTGCCCAGTTGGTGGCGAACGTGCGCTTATTAATTAGCTATGGTCTTGTCTCGTCATGTCTTTGATCTCACCTGGATGACCTCATTGTCTACGCTGGGCTTGAGTCATTGCAAGATGTCACAGTAGCAGAGAAGCACAATAATTGCGATGGCAGTAACAAACAAGATGAACGAAGAGGGATTCATACGGTGGAGAATGAAGGATAAGCAGGTATTAATGATAACGTTTATCAGGCAGCGGCTTATTTTCCACTGTCACTGAGGGGGGGAAAAATAAAAAAAAATGTATCTGCTTACTGTGGTGTGGACATGAGAATTGACCACATGGTAAGTAGTATCTCCGGTCATCTTTTCTCTCCATGCCAAAGTTCTGTCCGTTACATTATCATTATAAGAAATTATAAATTGTAATAAAACATGTATACAGATAATAGATTTGCCGTTATTGCTGCAGCATTCTTGTGCGCACACACACACACACACACACACACACACAAACGTGCGTGCAGTGACACTTAACAGCACCATCGGCAGGATGAGTCCAAGACGAAAAAGTGATGGGCAGAAATGTCACCGACGATGAAGGCGCCACCGCCAATACATGGCAATAGATACGTTAAGATTAGCTATCAGCTATTTTACTATGAAAGAACATTCGTTATCCTGTGGGATTACCCTGGGAGGTCCAAATGCAAGGTACTCTGTACACTGTCTAGCAATGTGTCCTCCTCCACCCCACAGTGAAGTTTGCCAACACTGAGATGGTTAAACTTTAATTGCAAGGAACGCTATCTTGGCACAGTGTGTAGCATTGCATCACAGGGTGGTTAATCTCACCATTGTCAGAGTTCCAGAGTTTCCACTGTGCACATTTTCTCTTTTTATTCAGCCACGGTCCAACAATCGCTGTCAGTTCTCCATGCTAGTTGTTTTTGCTATATAGATGGTTGATGGCTATCTGTGTATGTAAGCCTATTGTAGCCATTAGCCTGTTTGTGGCAGGATGGTCTAGCAGTCTGGATGTTGGGCTCCCAGCCAAAAGGTTGTGGGTTCAAACCCTGATGTTGACCTACCTGTAAGCATCCTTGAGCAAAATGCCTAAACCCCTACCCCCTAACTGCTCTCGGTGGTTGGTTGCACCTTGCATGGCAGAAATCACTGCGTGTGTGCATGTGCGTGAATGTGAGGCAACATAATTTAAAGCGCTTTGGATAAAAGCGCCATATAAACAAATTAGTCTTGAGGCCCCCCTAACTCTACCACATTGCACGCTGTATGATCTGGAAGAAGCATTCAACCACAAACAAAAACGGCACCCACGCCAGCTACCCTGTCGCGGGGGGGGGGGGGGGGGGG
>JAOEGT010050583.1:0-19754 GCA_025447795.1 Speoplatyrhinus poulsoni | reverse complement strand
GGAGAGAGAGGGAGAGGGAGAGAGAGAGGGAGAGAGAGAGAGAGAGAGAGGGAGAGAGGGAGAGAGGGAGAGAGAGGGAGAGAGAGAGAGAGAGAGAGAGAGGGAGAGAGAGAGAGAGGGAGGGAGAGGGAGAGAGAGAGAGAGAGGGATGTTGTCATGTGACTTTAACAGATGAGTCTTGAGGCATTGCTGGAGGATGGGTGATTGGCTCACAGTCATGGATGGTTTGAGGTAGAGAGTTCCAGAGCATGGGGGCAACTGTTGAGAATGTCCAAAGCCTTTGGTCTTAGATTTGATGATTACGAGGCAGCGTACAGCACTGGAACAGAAGGAATACCGGTATGTAGACTGATATGGAAAAGAGGGTAGGCAGGGCCAGTAAGGTATGTATATGTCAGTATGAGGATCTTGTAATTGATGCTTTGAGAGGAAGGAGTAACTCAAACAATGGCGATATGCTCCTGGTATTATGCTCATGGTACAATTCCAAACAAATTACAGATGATTGTAATCAATATATCTCTATTTTGAATGTAGTGCAGGAGGTTTTTATAACAACTTATTTTGCTGTGATAGCCTATACAGTACTGTAGGCCTAGGAGAAATTGATTTAGTATTTTTTAGGCATACATTAATATTACACAAGGTTAATCATATGAAATGTCAATTAAAGGCATTTTCTTCAAATGAATGTGAAAACCAAAGGTCATGTTCTGACATACTCAAAGGCCTTAGAAAACATTATGCCAGCAGTGATTACATTAGCCTTCCGATTCCCGTTTTAGAATCTAATAGTCACTATAGTCTTAGTCTGCCCCCTACTGCCTGCCACAGTTAAACACACAATTAGCAGAGAACATCACAAATAGAGCAGAACAGACAAATCAGGGGAACAACTCAGACTGATCCAATACAAACCAGGAGAAGGGTTTCAAAGTAAAAGGATAATGGCAGCACTAGAAGGGTGAATTTTGTGTCAATGTGGATTATTCCATGTCTTATTACAGCCTCATAGATCAAGTGAGATGACAATGCATAACGATGACATAGGCCTACAAGATCACATGTATTCCATAGTGATCCGATTTTCAGCAACTGCAATTAATATGTCCATGTTGTGCTGAAACAACATGTTATAAATAAAATCACAGGTAAAATTAATGTATATAAGCAACAACAAAAAAAATAAAAAAATTCTCAAAATAATTCTAAAAAAAACGTAGTGTGGAAAACTATTTAAAAAAAGATATTCATGTAAGGTAACTGAAGACAAACAAGTTCATTGTGACTAAATTCAATAATGGCGGGCAGGACAGCTTAGTGGCAAGTCACAGCTAGAAGATTGGTCCCACAAACCTTTTTGCTCTTTGCAGTAATTGTACTCACTGTTGCATAACTCACTGTTGCATAACTAAAAAGCATCTGCTAATTGGCTAATTGTCATAATTGACCTCTATTACTTTGTGCTACTGTATGTTATACACTATATGTATATATGGTAAAATTAATGTATATCTGTTTCTTCTTTTATTCAATCCAAATGTTTACATTAAATTATTTATAACCCTACAGGCTAAGCATTTAATAATCACGTAATTTATTATCTGACACATAGACAGCTGCACATTGCATTCTAAAAGCCATACTGTACATATCTCTAAATGTATTTCTCTCTCTCTTTCTCTCGCCCACCCACCCACAGCCAGTTTTTATGTTCTATGCTTTGAGTCACACACATTTTTAGATCTACATCACTAATCTACTGTCATAACAGGCAGACTGCTTGATCCTTCTTAGCAGGTTTTAAATATACATCCTGCCATATAATTAGAACATAGGTCTTTTTACAAACTCTTTTCTTGTTATTACAGCTCTAACATACTGCCCTGGGCTTCTGTTCTGAAACTGTTCTAGCATTTAACATAAATACAACCTGTGCTATACATGTATACATCTGTCAATTATTTTAATGGCTTTGTTAATGGCCTGCTTTTATATGTGACAATATAGGCCTCCCTAAACATTATTGTTGGCCCAGCAACTAAACATTTGATATATTATAGGAGGTCCCTGTGCCGTGTCAGCACAGGGACTTGGCCCGAAAAGCGTTGAAGACCTCTTGTCTATCAGTATTGCATAACGTTGAAGACCTCTTGTCTATTAGTATGATCAGTATGGCATAATGTTGAAGATCTCCTGTCTATTAGTATTGCATAAAGTTGAAGACATCTTGTCTATCAGTATGGCATTACTGTGAACGAATGTGTGAGTGAGATATAAGACAAAGGAGATTGTGTGACCTCCAGGTTGTATTCTGTGTCTTCTCAAGACATAAGTTAGTGGGGAAAACATCTTGGATTTTTTTTTGCATCTGCTCAACCTCTGGGTTCCCATTGTTGGAACACAATGCGGAACAAATGTTATTATCGACACATTGCACATCTCTTAAGTATTAATTATCCAGAGATTTGTACAGACAATCTTTAAACATTTCTGAAAATCCAGGAATATCAACTATGAAAGGAGTTTATTAATTAATTAATTAATTAATTAATTAATTTAATGAATCAATAATTTGTATATACAGTAGATATTATAAATATTATTACTATGTATGCTGTGAATGTTTGAGACTAACAGTTTCATGCCCAACGTTAGGTGGCCTTCCCAGAGTTATTAATGATGCTCACTTCCGGAAATTGGGGATGGGAGAGGGGATTTTAATGTCCTGACCCCTCTCCATCCTCTTCTCACATTCAATCAAGTAGTTTACTCCATCAATCACTAATTGGACCAATTCAACCTGGAGGTAAAACACAACCAGCATCATCACTTCATCACCAACATGAAAACAACATCTTACAAGCACAGCTTACTAACACCTGTTAGTAAGTTATTTAAGTAAGTGAAACACAGTACAGACAGCCAGCTGAGTGTGAATAGATATTTGCTGAATTTGACAAGAAGAAAATCAGCTCACAATCGCTGACTTTACATTACTTTAATTTAAAATCATTTTAATATTTTTGCTAATTATTGCTTAATGTATATAGTATATAACGTATTAATTGGCATAAATAAAGTGAACATTTTCCCGTTAATGAGTCACACAATATCTCCCTTTAGAAGAGATCAGCATTAATAGGCCTTTCAACTGTATCAGAATTACAGTAAGGCGCGTGTGTTCAAAGCAAAACACATGTATCTGATCCATGCTGGCTTCTGTCATTTAGCACCAGTGATGTTTCCCAACCCCCGCCAGCATCAGAATGAAGCTGTGGCTCTGATGTGATAGGGTGCAATTACCCTCTGTGCCCATGACATAGCTCTGTGGGTGGCAGTGACGAGCTCACATCGCACCACACACTGGAGGAAGGGGGGGTTATTCCCAGCACGCACCTGTTTTGTCTGTTATGCCTCCTGGCTGTGGCTTCCCGCCAGTCTTTACCTGGGTCCTGCTTTATGCACCGTTAATTTCATCCCCCTGTACTTCTCCTCGTTTCCTACCTCTGACTTGCCCAGCCGGTCGTTGTTGGATATGTCAAAGGTGTCTCCGGTGGCAGCTGTGTCCACTCCCCCTGTGCCTCTCTTCTGTAGCCTCAGGTTGTCCAGAATCTTCTGGAAACGAGGGTCCTTGGAACAGCAAATTTAAACATTCATACTCTTTCAAATTTTGTTTGATTTGTTTTTGTGCAGCTTGTTAGAATGGTTACCCTGCTGAGGTAGGGCAGGCGAATATGGACACCAGCCCTGAGTCCAGTCCCTAGATTGGAAAGGCAGGTGAGAATATATCCTAAACGCTCGTTCCACATAAACGCCCAGCCTCTCCCGAATTAGCTGTTCCACCTGCAGCCACAAGAGGGCACCCAAGGCCAAGGCCACACAACTGAAGTAGAGCAATACAATAAACTAAACGTACATATTCCCGCATCGCTTGGATTCATGTGGAGTACGTGTACAGTAACTCGTACCTGGTTAAGTCCTTTACAGAACCTCTCAAACACCCTCTTCATGTGTCGTCCCTTCTCCATGGAGATGACCCTTGTGTGGTCCTCTTCATTAACCCAGATAAGGAAGGTCTTCTCATTATTGTGCCTGAGACAATTGGACACATGAGCTTGACTTTACTCAGTAGCCTAAACGAACAGATTAGTGTATCAGCACATGCAACTGTGACTCAGGCAATAACAAAAAGACACAACACTTTAAAATAATATTAAAATGGAGTAAAGTGATTTGGTTCATAGTGTATAGCCTATAATGAAAATATTTTCGGGCAATGATGCATTTTCTCTGACATACTAAACTATTTAATTGTCAAACTTTTATAAAATACGTTATCATTTCTTTTTTCTGAAGCTGTTTTCATCCATCTCCAACTGTCTCAATTTAAAAAGCCACATGGCTGCAGCTATAGGCTCATGCAAGTGCATCACATTCCTCTGGCGTCTGCCCAGTCACGGGCCATTTAGACGGCATGTGAGTGATAAGGGGCGATATGGGTTTATCATAGAGGAAATGATCCTGAGTGTAGAGGGAGAGAGAGAGTGAGGGTTGGCGTTCACGCACGAGGAGAAGACGTGAAGAAAACGGAAAGTAGTGGCTGTAACCAAACAGCAGCAGAGTAGTAGAATGGCACCATCTACAGGTACAAAACTGGTTACTGCAATAACTAATTACTTTTGGCATATTCAAATTACCTGGCGTGTGTGTGTGTGTGTGCGTGTGTGTGTGTCTCTCTGTGTGTGTGTGTGTGTGTGTGTGTGTGTGTGTGTGTGTGTGTGTGTGTGTGTGGAAAGAGCGAGAGAGACAGAGAGAGAGAGAGAGAGAGAGAGAAACACCAATAAACCCTGATGGATCATCTGAAACAATATGTTAGATGCAGTTGGCTGTTTAATGTTTGGTTACTGGTAAAGTTCTTGCTTTCGCCTTATTTTTCACACAGAATGTCATATTGTGCGTCCTCCACAGTTATAGTGTTTTTCTACTCTAAATGAATTACTCAATGGGGGATTGTTGTGACTATTTAATGCTATAATTCAGGGTCCCAAATACATCGCTCCTTACCAGATCCCACGAGCGTCGGGCCAGTCTCTGGCCATCCCAGCTGCCGTGAGCAGAGGTAACAGAGGTGAGAGAGAGAGAGAGAGAGAGAGAGAGAGAGAGAGAGAGAGAGAGAGAGAGAGAGAGAGAGAGAGAGAGAGAGAGAGCACTCACATCAATCAGCTGTTGCTGCTCCCTCTCTGACATCTTGCCCAGGCTGTAGTAGCGACCCGCCAGCTCCCCCTTGAGGCCAGCCAGGGCATTGGCCACAACGCGCTCCACCTCCCGGCGCTCTGAGCGCGGGCAGGCAGGGGGCAGGCTGAGGCTGCGGATGCTGCGTCCCGTACGCACGCGAGATGACAAGACGTAGCGCTCGTCAAACTGTCCTGACGTGATCTGTGGAGGATAGGAGTGGAAACAGCTCAAACAGACAAGAGTCTGAATATATGAGGAAATGCAGGGTTTGCAGGACAGTTACAGAACTTGCATATATGGGGAAATAGAGGCGTTAGACCGAACCAACCCCCAAACACAAAAGTGTGTCTGATAAATGTGTGTGGATATGCAGGAATTAGACAGGATCGTCCATCAACCTGTACGGTAAGCATTCTTGAGCAGCATTTATCTGCTCCAATACATAGTTGGTGATGCAACTCTGACAATATCAATAAATGCTATTTTACCCTATTGACAAACACAGATGTGTGTAGTGTATGCGGCCGCAGACCTCATAGCTCTCCTCATCTCCAGCCACCATGCCCACAGTCTTGATGAAGAGGTGCCCAGGGTTGTCCACCCCAGTCTAGATGCACTGGTCCAGGGTCCAGTGGCTGGGGGTCATCTTGTCCCTCAGGCGGGCATATATGGCTGGGGTCAAGGCTGACGCCATGCAGTTGTTGTGTTTCCTCAGGTCAGGGAAGTCAGCACTGTGCAAACACAAGGGATGATTATGTGTGATGAACCAGTGACTTGATACTACTGTTATCATCTTAAAAATACACAGCATAGCAACCTTGCATTGCATTGGAAATGCTATGCTATTTAATATGCAATGTTAGAAACGTTTAAAACTAGACTAGCTAAAATGATTATCCTGAAAATCATCACGTCAGTCCCATAAAAATATCTTGCTCTTAGTTCCTGACCCACGGTTTGAGAAACGGCGCTCTATAGGCAATATTTCTTATACTGAATTTGATAAAGGTAAAGTTACACCTGTCTTATCTGTGAAACCCTTGATCTGCTATAGCTAGCTATAGCATGACCTGAGACAGAGTACTACTGTACATGGAGGCACACGCACACGCACACACATATGCAAACACAGTACATATGCACGCCCACACACACACCTAGGTGGGTATAGCTTCCTCCTCTCAGCAGCAGCAGCAGCGGTGCCATCAGTCAGCAGGTATCCTGAGGCCAGGGCACCCAGGCTGGCCAACATCACCACCGTGTGGCGGCCAGAAAGCATGCGGCTAAACTGGGTTGCCATGGTTACCCGGCCTGACTGGAGTTAGCTGATGTGAGGAATGTCAGAATGAAAACAATGTCACTCTCCAACAACAGCAAACATGCCCTGTCTGTATTATATTATTAAATATATTATCATTATATGATGACTCAAGCGATGCACAGTACAGATCAATCAGAAGGGAAAAGGAGTGTGGTCATGATTTGACAAAACATGCACACGATGGCCTTATGAATCTGCATCAAGACGCATGCAAGGTAATAGACTTACCTGTTAACTTCAAGACTATATACCTGTTTGTCAGGCTGGTCTTGGTACACATAGTAGGAGGAGCATAGAAAGGTCTGTAATGTTTAAATATTACTTTTATCTATTTTTACATAATAGTTACATTTACATAATAAATGTGACTCATTCAATGAATGTCAATTGAACAAGTATAAACTGCAGGAATTCTCCTGTATTACACTGACCAGGTAATATATGTGAGTTATACTGCTGTTATTATTAATTATTATTATTATTATTATTATTATTATTATTATTATTATTATTATATTCTTAGACCAATTGCAATATTGATAGAGAATATATGGTGCTACAGTATTTCTGTAATACACAATAATTCCTCAGAAGAATAACTGACAAACTTGTGATGATGTACACTACAGTACATATTGGCCTATATGTACTATAGGTGTAAAGTGTGAAAATCATAAATTAATTATCTGCCTGTTAGTAGATTAGTGTATTCCATAATCTGGTGGAACCAGACCAGAACACTTTCTATTGGGAAAGCAACTGTGTTTTGTTGTGTCGAGAACTATTGCCATACCACTTTGCAAACTTAACCATTCTGAAACACTGTAAAGGCACAGTTTACAGGTGACAATGTCAATGTCAGATTTCAAGAGGTCCTAATTCATGTTGTAATGACTGGACAGTGTAGTTGTGTGTGTGCGTGCATGCGTGTGCTTGTGTGTTCCATCAAGTAACACATTTATCCAGAATTACAGTAAATAACTCCAATACCACTGCGATAAGATACTTTTCCCAGCACAGATATTTCACTCCACCATCTGCAATGAGGTGTAATCAGCTGTTGTTAATCTGCTGGACTACAATTCAGTGCCTGCTGAACTACAGTAATATACTCCATTACTAAATCACATAAGAATGTCTATACAAATGTCCCACTCAGCACTGTACTGTATGATAGAGAGCTGTGGAGCTGGCCCAAAACAGAATAAACTAATGGCAACTAGAGAAGCTAGTACTTTCCCTTACCTGTGGTTATCTTGAAGAGGTGTCCGAATGGGTCTTTCAGGTCTGCAGTAGGACAGCAAATGGACCAACCATGGCAAGGTCAGAGACCTTGAGAGAATGTGTGTGTGTGTTCAGGACTCCTGGCTCAGGATTAGCCTCTCTGATCAACAAATCCTCTTTCTCCTGTCACTCAGTATGTACGTCAGCCTCTTCATGTGCATAAACATGCACGCGCACACACACACACACACACACAAAAACACGCACGCACGCACACACACACACACAAACACGCATGCACACACACACACTAAAGACACCAAGAGGGCCCTACAAAGGTCAGTCTAGCTCAAAGGTTTGAATGGACTTTCTGACAATTTTTTTATCAACAATATTGACATCTACGATATTAACTGTCTCTTTAATCCAAAGCAATTTGCTGTAAGAAGCAAATACTTTGCTCTCTCACTTACAGTAAGCAGAAATATAACTTTCTATAGTGATTGTTGCAGGACTAAAGCATTTGGCCCTTTTAACATGGAAGTCTTTCATATGTTATACAATTTGTCTTGTATTGATTAGTGTTATATTCCAAGTATTCGTATATATGTTGTTTACAGTGACATAATATATTGCACATTCAGTTATTTATTCTTGCACTCTTTCTACCATTAGGCCAGCCTCAAAACAACGTGTAGTGACGAACAAGGGAACAAGGCATATAACAAGGGAACAAGGCATATAACAGCATTCATTTAGTCATATTAGTGTTAACTAGTTAGCTGCCATGTGGATGTTGCCCATATAACAAACAGATCTGCTGTTATGTACACACTAATGAGAAAACATACTGTATTCAGACATTATTCAGCCCTCCTAAATACTTTTAAATGAATTACGTCAGTATAATCTGAATTGGTAATTTACAAATCTCACTTTTATACGTGTTTAAAATGATAACATTTTATGATGCAACATTAAAGGTGTAGGCTAGTGATTGCAAGAAAATAAAAGCTTTGCCAAATTAACAAAAATATCTCATTGCATCTCATTATCTTACTGTTCTCTGTGCATGCGGAGAAATGACCCAGTACACAGCCCTGGCTCTGTAACACAAAGAAAGTGGTACAGTGCATTTCTAATGTATGTGTAGGGCAGCGCTTCTGAGGAATCACTTTATGGTACAGAAGGAAGATATGCTTTTGTTTTGATCTAGTTGGAATATCAACAAGCTTCTTCTAGAATTAATTACCTTTAAGGGAAATAATTTCCAATGGGAATACAACATGTTGCATATATTACCAGTTACCTAGAGTAACAAAGCTATTTTGAAAAGGTGGGGCACTGCCTTGATCAACTAGCTGTGGTGGTGGATGTGGCAGGACACATTTGGTCCATTCTGTATTCAACTCAGGCTAGTCGATGTACAGTAAAACCACCTGTGCACGCCATGTCAGGATAACACAAGTACTAGGTCATATTGTCTGATTTAACTGTATTAGAATGTAAGATACACGATCCCTAAGAAAATAACGCAAAGGAGAAGGAAAAAAGTATGTGGAGTCACTTTCTTGCATCCAAATATTTTTTGGTGGAGAGCTTTAACTTAAATATCCTCACAGTGAGTTAGGGAAGAAACTTGTGGTTCCATGACGCTTGAATTAAATTGTGCACCTTTATGTGTAGAACTAAAGAAGAGTAACTAATATTGATAGCCGGGGATACATGGACAACATATACAAACTTTATAGAAGACACTATGTTACTTAAGGCATGATGAAGTTTATTTCCCCTGCTCCTACAGGTGAAAATTACAAACAAACCCACAAAAAAAATAAACAACATTAAGAAGATTTCAATACAAACAAAGCATTCCGTTTTTCCCAACTAGTATTTAAACACACACAGACAGTGTAAAGGAATAGTTCACCCAAACACGCAACAAAACTACATTCCCTAATTGAACAGAGACAAATTCGTGACTGTTTATTTATAGCTCTCTCCTCTCACCTTTGGCACAAAGCCCTACAGCTAATTGCTAATCTCTGTTACTGCATAACAACCCACATTTAAACAGATGTCACCTGTAGTTCTCAAAGACGAGGTTAGGACCAAATCAGGATGCTTTCAAGGGGTCGTTTAATATACATCTAAAATATATTAACAACTATATTTTATGCTATTAATTATCTTGGCCACTGTTTTCACATTACTACATTTCTACATCAAATATGTTGCCCCATAAGTTATCTATTCTATTCTTTTTAGGATATCATGGCAATTTCAATATGAAGAACAATTGGCAGCTAGTAATGTTTACACTGTGAACGTGAAATAAGACATTTGACAACCTTGGCTGAGGGTGAAATATCCCCTTTCTAACACAAAGCCAGCTGTGAGCCACAGAGACAGTAGTACTACGAGGGTTTGGGGAAGGTACAGGTAAAGTCTGATATGCACAACATGCATGTTTGGGGAGCGTGCAGGAAAACAATGTTCATAATATCAGAGATACATCACACAAGGATTGCCACATGGTTAACAATTGTAATTACGCTGTTCAAATGCTACATATTTTAAACCTTAAAGTACATATATATATTTCGTTGTTTTTTTTAAATCTTAGAATCCATTTCAAAATAAATTACTTATTATACAAGAGCTGCAGATGCTAAATCAAAATTCAACATAAATATCAGAGACGAAAACAGGGACTCTATTGGTATCCATGCCATACCGTAAATGTATTTGTTCAATCATATGATGATTTGTGTGTAATAACTATATATACAAAAATAGCATCATACAATTGGTTTCACACAGTCACACGTCACTCAGGCATGAAGCTACATCTCAGACTGCAAAACATTCCCATTCTACATCCAACAGTCACATACTGGGTCCTCACACAACAGTTTGTTTGACAACAATGTATTACAATATACCCACATATCTGCAAGTGTAAGATCTTCAAATGCTCTGACAATGTTGAAACACTAGGGGGACTGGCGAGCATGATAACTGGTACTATTACGTACAGTAAGTACAAGGCCAATAGATACTGAGATGTGCCATTTGTAGGGGAATTTGACCAAACATAGGTGAAAAGGCACCTTGGAGGTATCTATTTGTGTGGTGCAAAATACATTGCCCAAACTTCATGGCAACTGAACAAATAACAGTGTGGCAGAGAAATTAGAGAAATTAACATATTTATTTTGCTCTAATATATACAGTATACATCTATTACTAATTAAGATTTGGTATTATATTTGGTTAATTTCGATATGCAGTTTTGTTTTTCATTGATGATGCTAATGTGTGTGTAAACGAATGAGAACATATAGCAGCTCTGAGGATCACCCTATCCACAGTGAAACATGCTATGCTAAGGGTCAGTCCTTAAAGCGATCATTCAAACACAACTGAAAGCAACATAAACGGTAACATGCCAAGTTGAAACCATGCAACTTTATGAAGTGACATGATGATTGAAAGCCTTTACGGCTCGCCGGTCAGGACGTGGCACAGAGCTGCACAAGTAACATCCCACACAGACAACAGCAAAGGGACGCCTAAAGACACTAGCTGTACATGCTACATATCTTCAATGTCCACTGCCAGACACATCCACTAGTATCTTTCCTGCCTCCTCACACGGTCTGAGGAAGAGCGGTGTCGTACATACGCACCGCACTTCAGTAACGCCTGAGCCACATATGATCTCCTGTGCACACGGAACTGTGCTGCTTGTTAACTCCCTCCCGGCCTGCCCACTTATTATATCTCTTATCTAGCCTCACTCTGGCAGTCTCATTCCACCTGAAATCATTCTGGAAGTCTCTCTATCTCTCTTTACGTCTCCACCTCATTCTCAAGTGTCTCTCCTCTCCGTCTTATTCGTTGATGTGATTATGGAGGGCGTGCTGCCCTGTTGGAGGGGGTTCAGGATTTAGAAGGCACCCACTGGCCGCAGCAGCTGTCACTCAGGCTGGCAGGCGGGGCTCGATCTTCAGAGAGAGGTCATACAGCGTGTCCTCGTCCATGATCAGAGTCTTATCCAGCAGGTACTGGGTCACCTGGATGGGGGTAAAGGACAGTGCTACTGACTCGGAACAGAGACTTGTGGCAGTAGTATGAATATTCATATCTATCAATACTTTCAATGCAGCTGAACTTTGGACTTAGTTTGGCTTCCTTTGTGGTATTCAGTTACACCATGATGTCGCCAGTGACTGATTATTGATATGATGGAGCCAGTTGTGGTTCAGGGATAGAGGAAAGTAGAAGAACACCTTGACTTGATGCTCTATTCTATATGGCGTCTGCTGGAACTGTCGAATCTCTCTGATGATGTGGGAGATCTGGGGGAAATGAAACCACCAGTATCATTTTGTGGGACCTAGGGGGAACATTTGTGTTTGACTGTAGGAGACTTTCATTTTCCACCGTACCATCCTCATCTTGGAAAAGTTGACGAGACCCTCCTCAGTGAAGTTGGGTGTTCCCTCCTCGATAAAGGCCAGGTCTGTCAGGTACATTCCCAGATATGGCACACATGGAGGGTTGCAGCTTATGAGAGTGAGATTGCATTGGTTTTCAATCAGTGCTCAGTGGTTTTCAATATTAAGCATAACAAATTCATTGTTAAAGTAACTATGTTATCTTATTCTATAGAAAGACATTTTCTACAGTCACTGTGTACACAGTGAGTTTTCTCTAGGTTGTCTCACTTTTTCAGGGTCTCCCTCAGGTTTTTGAACCTCCCCTCTGATGACACTGTCTTTTGCAACTTATCCATCAGGGCTTTGGTCTAGGAAGCACCACAGACACACGTCATTAGAACGCCAAATGCATCTTCTCATAAGATTATGACATTCCTGAGATCCAACATGTGTTGGATCTCAGGAATGTCAGGAAATGAACACAATATAGATTCAGAGAATGACATTTCTATGGGAAGTACCAAGTTACATATTTTGCTGATTTTATGTGGAAAAGTAAACACATCCTCGGCAGCAATAACATTTCTGCAAATGTTAAACCACGGTTGCTATTTATTTCTTGTGTATTAAGTTTGATTTGATTAACAAACAGAAATAGAAGAGATAAAATACAAAATGTCTAGTTTTTAGTGTAATTTGCTATAAAATGCCTACATATCGGAAAGCTACTGTATCAGTGAGTGAAATGCTATATGTGAGTATCTGTGTAAATATTTATTTGACCATGCCAGTAAGCTTTCTAACCAATGAGGGCCTCTTGTTTGGCTGGGTCTGATTGATCCAGCCAATCTATCTTGCCTTTCAATCACAGCAGCTATTGTGCTCTTTCTATATCAATATTATGTTGTAATAATGTAATAATTATGTAAAAGCTAACTTAGCTCACCTGTTTGCAGACTTTGGCCCAGGTTTTCTTTAGTCGGTAGATGGCACTCCGGTTGAGAGCTGAGGTGATCTCCAACACCCCGTTGTAATTGTTGAGACAGCGGCAGATGTCTGCCACCGCCACCCACTTTTCTATGGAGCTGGCCCTTGAGCCCACATCTGTATGTGTCATGATCTGTGACGCTACCAGGTTACTCATCTGCAAGGGGAAGACATAGGAAT
This sequence comes from Speoplatyrhinus poulsoni, assembly GCA_025447795.1. Classification (NCBI taxonomy): domain Eukaryota; kingdom Metazoa; phylum Chordata; class Actinopteri; order Percopsiformes; family Amblyopsidae; genus Speoplatyrhinus; species Speoplatyrhinus poulsoni. Next base: position 6,359 of record JAOEGT010050583.1, on the reverse strand, counting down.
GTGTACAATGATTAATTAGGATAATTAATGAAAAATACAATTCAAGTGATACTACAGTATAGCCTACTGATTTTCCGCTCAGGGATCAATACAATTATTATAAGACCAATTGTGTGGTGTTATACATGGTGTTATACACAATGAAACATGTTACTATCACTGTGTAGAGAGCCATTGCTTTTATACATTTTCTGTTACTCCAGGTCAAGCACCGCTGAAATACGACATAAGTATAGCACAATAAAACATTTTATTTTATTATCTAGATAACAAATTACTAGTATTTAAGAAATAGCAGCCTCACACCATTTGCACTGAATGCAGAACAACAGTGGCATAATATGTTCATATGCATTATCGGCTTGCATCTTAACTCAAGACTGCACTCATGAAATTACTTGTTGGTATTTGGTTTCTAACCTTCTAAACTACATTGAATGTAATACAAATCACATCACATTCAAACAGAACTCAAGCAAATAGTAATCCCACATACATCATTGAAGTGTTGACTAGTTTTCATTATGTAGGGGGTCCTCTCTGTCTTGTCAACCTTCATCCATCCCTGACCCAAGAACTCCCTGAGAGAGAAATGGCAGAGAGAACCAGGAGGTCAAACCAGCCACACATACTCTAGAATTACTATTCATGCTAATTTGGTTAGCTGTTCAAACCTATATATTATTAATAATAATGATTAGTATTTGCAACATGAAAGTATGATTTGACAGTATCAGTATTTCTATACGGTACATAGAGTGGTGGGAGATACCCAAAGAGGAGGTGATGATGTTTATGACAAACTTATATCTACAGTATAGCTACAATTCCTCCATAATCTTTATGTGTGGGAGGCTTAAAGAAAACCAGCCTTACAAAGTTAGGAAAACGGAGAATTCACTTAACAATAACTCAAGTAAAATGTGTTCCCAACTAGATGTGTGAGTATGGCTCTAATAGCTACTGTACAGTAGCTTAATAATAGTATAATGAGAGTATTGTGTGCAGACTGACTCATAGGGTATGCTCCTGAACACAATGTGGTCCAGGAGCGTGATCTGCTCAGCCAGCTCCATCGCAGACAGAGACTCAAAACACTCTGCTTTCGGGCTCTCCGCCTACACACACACACACACACACACACACGCACATATATACAGTATATCGATATAGATAAACGTACTGCTAATCTAACTGCTAGTAATATATTTACATCATTACAAATATGCATGCATACAGTACACACACACTGTACTGTACCCTCAACCTCTTGCGTATGTACACATTTGCACACACACACACACACAAACTAACAAACAATACAATGATGAGATATAAATTCCCCAATGGAGACAATGTAGCTGTGACGAATACAATTTGTGACAGTTGACAGTCCCCTTGAGACTGGACATGGTCATGGTCTCAATGAGATGCCTGTCTCTCTCTCCCTGGGGGGCAGACAGACCACCCCCCCAACACACACACACACACACACACACACACACACACACACACACACACACACACACAGGGATATATGGGCAGGAATAACACAAGGGGACGTGACAGGGTGTGGTGTGTGTAAGTGTGTGTGTAACTGCGTATGCGTGTCAAGTATGTGCGTGTGTGTGTGTGCGTGTGTGTGTGCGTGTGTGTGTGTGTGTGTGTGTGTGATAATTAGGTAAAAAAAGGTTCACTCTGTGCCTGTGGGGCTGGTATGGCCTCTGCTTATGAATATCCCCCTTAGATATGGCGAAGAAGCCTAATTAATCAGGACATGCTAACATGAGCATTGCTTGATGTGTGTGATAGTGGTAGGGTAAGACTGATATTTCATTAATTGTGATGCTTTCAGGAAATTATTATGATTACAGCAGATACCGTATCATTACAACAAACGTATTCATAATCCATAAGGGTTGCCAAGTCATTAGTCCGATTCATAAACGGTTGATCAATAGGGAGGTGTAAATAATAGGCTACATTTGGGTATGTCATTTAAAAGTGATCCACTAGAGGCTGCTACAGGATGTTCTCTATATTAATAATACATGTAAACCCAATAACGAATGACCAAGTGAACGATGGAGAATGATGATTATAGCGAATGATTAAATTATTTATACTTAGGAGTAATGTAATTTTCTCACCATCTGTAAGATATCTTCTATCTTCAGCTGAGCATCGTCCTGATCATCTTGAGAAAGGGCACTACAACAAGAGCACTAGCTTGGTTAACCTAAACCCATCCTGATTTACATACTGCATCTGTTTGAGGACTCCAAGTAGAACGCCAGTAGGTCCACGTGGGCAGTTCACTTGCTGTGACAGCATTTACAGGGTCTTCACCAAATCACCCCCATGTGGGCCTTTTTTTTTTTGATTGGATAAAAAGGGGGCCAATCATGCCAATTCTTTTATTGACACAAGGCTGGCAACGCTTGTCAGTGGAGAGCTCCTCTACTGACATGCAAATCAGAGCAAACTGTAGAGGTGGAGTTCAATATCATGAAGGTTATAACCAGGCTACAAGACAAAATGACTGATAATATGTTCAGCCATAGGCACACAATCCATGACAATATGTACCATTTAAGCAATTAGTTAACCACCATTTTCATTTAAAAATTATTATGTTAGGAATTATGTAAGTGTGTACATCTACTTTTGTGTGTGTGTATCTGTGTGTGTCTTCATGTGTAAGTACTTCAGAATGTTGGCAGTGGCTTTTCTCTCTTGAGGCAGAAGGTCTGGATCTCTGAGGACTTCCTCCAAGAGACATATAACCCCCATCTTCAGCTCTCCGTTCATCTCAAAGTCCTACACATACATGCAAACGCATGCAAAACGCACACGCAAATGCACAGGCAATAAACAACAACCCCAATTTTACATATACAAAACAGTGTTAAAGCTGCAGCTTCACATTCGATTCAATCAACAGGACATACAACAGTATCCTGTACAGTGCATTAGTCAATGCACATGTCCAAATATTTTGTCTCAGAGCAGAGGTTTGCAGACAGCTAGGATGCATTACATGTACTCTGATGTAAACCTGCCCCGCTCAGAGAGGAGGGCATGTAGCATTTAAAACAAAGCCCATCTGGCTCATGCAGCGCAGCTTTAAGCTATACTGTCAGTTCCATTTCATCTTCACACATAAAGTACTCCGTCAGCATCCACCCACCAGTATATAAACATAGAGCACACAGATTATTACGCTTCATCCTCCCTCTACCTAACTAACACATAGCAGTTCCTCCACCTTTCATAAACTCTCCCCCCTCCTTAATATTCCACCGCTTTTTGCGAGTCTTGTTCAAAGGTCAGTTTTAACAAGCTGTGTTCTGCACTGCTGGAGCTAAAACAAAAAAAACAAAGAGGTGGTGGATGTGGGAGGGGGATTTGGGGGGTGGAGGTGGGTGGTTGGGGTGCTGGTATGTGTTAACAAGCCCAGTCGAGGGAAGCTGGCCTGTCAGCGCAGCGTTTTCGCGTATCGAAGCGAAAGTACATAAAACAGATCGATGCAATTAGACTGCAAGGAGGCCCCACATATACTGTACAGCAGGGAGAGACAGGCAATTACCTTGATTGTCAATTCATTAGAAGGACCACCGCTCATTTAGCACAAGAGTGGGTAGATGGGCCAGAGGAAAGGGGTCGCTCGTTTCAATTGATGATGCTGTATATTTTCTCTATGCACTGCTCCTGTGCGCCCGAGTGGGTGTGTGTGTGTGTTTGTTTGTTTACATTCTCAGATGAGGGAAGTAGAGTGAATCAAGAGCAGCTTTATTGAGACCACAGACTTGAATGCATTATAATACAGCACACAGACACACACAGAGTGCTGGCTGCCTACCTGGGAGTGTTTGGAGACCCAGTGTCGCAGTACATTGAGGACCCTGTTAGTTGCAGCTCTGCGGATGATAAACTCTTTATCACACGTCCTCTCAGAGTTGGCAAACACTGGAACACACAAACACAAAGACAAAGAGAGCTAAAGAGCTACGGGATGTGACATGCACATTCATGTCCATGTATCTGTGTGAACTGTGTCCGTGTTGTTGCTAATTCTTTTTGCGTGTGTGCGCCTGTACAGGTATGTGCGCGCGTGCGTGCGCGTGCGTGCGTGTGCGTGTGTGTGTGTGTGCGTGTACCCGGTGGTGTGCCATGTCCAGCAGCCGCTGTGGCGATAGCAAAAGCTGAAGCTGGAGAGACAGAACAGCGAGAGTTCTCCCCTGACTGAACTACAGACAGAGAGATGGAGGGCTCCCCTTCATCATCATAATCATCATCATCATCATCATCATCATCATCATCATTAACATCATCAAATTACTAGCGGTCATCATTAGCATGTTCTATAGGGATTCCATGGGTACCTTGATGACATATTGCAGCCGCCATCGTTGCTTGCCTATTTGTCTGTTCTGTCCGTTACGTTGCTCATAGCATCTCATAAAACGAGAGATGTATTCCTGCCATTACGGATATCACCCAGATTCCTCTAAGGATTGTTCATCATGAAGGAGATGAGGAATGATCTTTTACAATTATTTGTTCAGGTGTGTGCTCTGCTGAGTGCCCGCCGGTTATATCGCCATCATCATCATCATCATAGCCTTCATCAACACAAACACCAGGGATCCAGCTATAGGCCAGCCTCCATACAACCCAGCTGACCAACAGTCAAACCCAATGCACTTCCAGTCTGAGAAACAAAACATGCTTACGGCTCTAGCGTTGTTCCGGACGTACTCCAGTCAGACTCAGGATAGACTTGCCCAAGCAGGCTATTTAGCTGGGCTCCTCTCAAGGTATTCTCTCCCAAAAAACATAACATTATGGCACACGACCATACTCTTACACCGGGGGGCGCTGTGCTGTGGTTTGGCTGTGTTCAATGTTGTAATGTGTAAAGGGTTTGGGAAGGTGGCTTGCCCGAGGTTCAGCCAATCACAAAGCACAACAATAGCCTGTGTTGTTATGGAGTTAAAGCACCCTACGCTAACCTGCGGTGGTCTGGTGGTCCATACGCTCCCATCATGAGTCATTTGAGTATGGACTGAGCCCCCCCCATTACACACACACACACACACACACACACACATATTTGGATTCACGGCTATACCTCCAGGCTGTCTGTAGCGGAGGTGGCGTGGCGTGGAAGGGGACAGGCATGGAGACACGTCTCCCGTGTCACTGTTCTGAGGACACTCGGGGATAATCCTCTCCAAGGACACAGACTCCAGCACAGCTAGATGTAGAAAGGTTCACAAGCCAACATTGTAAGCATGGTTATTGTCATTCTGGATTTGTGTTATTATCAGAAGTAGTATTGGTGTTGCTAAGGTTGTTGTTGTTGTTGTTGTTGTTGTTGCCAAGGAGGTGCAGTTTTAACCACCTATTTGTTTTGTGTCAAGATGCTAAGCTAACAAAAAGGTTTTGTGCAGCCATGAACATTCTCTTTACCTTGCCAACAGACTGCTCTCATACCATTCATTTTCCAGTAGTCTAAGGAATCACTTCACCCCCAGGTAGTTCCTCTACACTAACTGCCACCTGTTTACTATCAGCAGATAAGGCTGAATGACACTAGTGTTACTGCCTGGCCCTCTGCTATGTTCATCCTTGGGAGGCTGCACTAAGCCTTATTCTAGGCAAATGCAGTTGATGAGACCTGAGAAGCTTATTAGTGAGCAGCCACTGTGCCAAAGACCCAGTAAGCGTGCTATCATTCCATGTCACAAATGACTACAGTTTTGTTATCAACTGGCAAAGCCGAGAATTCTGAAATACTGACGCGTGAGAGTTTTCAGCAGCCAGGTGTAAATGAGAGCACACAGTACCAACACAGAAACTGGTGTTTATGTCGGAAATAGACATGTGAATCATACTGTACACAGTGCATTAGTCACTGCAGTCATCTCATTTAGACCAATAAACGTACTGTGGATACACTAACACGTTTATCATCGTTTGGCTCTGTTCTCCCATCCAGCATATTAGATTTAATCTCAAACTAAATGTATGTAGTTCAAATACAGACAAAGCTTTAATTAAGAGTATGTATTCCTGGTACTGTAGTGTATACTGCTATCCTACACAATATTTTCCCTTTCGCAGAGTATAACATTCTTATAAGCAATGTGTCAATATTAAGTGTAATGTATTAGAACAAATACCATAGTATACACTTGTATGCACACATGCACTGCAGACTAGTTCTAAATAAGAGGTTTTCCATATAGGATATGTCTAGAGGAAGAAAGACATACGCATTTAGTCCACAGCTGAATTCATTACTGATGTAATGGCCATTTATTGCATTTATGAATAAATTAGATAAGATATAT
>JAOEGT010050582.1:0-36278 GCA_025447795.1 Speoplatyrhinus poulsoni | reverse complement strand
GATAATGGATAGGGGGGCGCTGACCCAAAAAAGGTTGAGAACCACTGCTTTAGATGAAAATGCCTAATAGTTTTAGTCACATTTTAGTCATTTTCATTCTAAATAGTTTATAGTCTATATTAGTCGCCGAAAATATAAAAGCGCTTTCGGCAACGAAAAGTCATTCAATTTTAGTCAACTTTTAGTCAAAATGTTTTCTCTCTTCAAACAAATGCAGAAGTCTAATACCGGTATGGCCTGTTACATGGAGATGGTTTGGTAGCATAATCGACAGTGAAACTATAACCCTTTCAGCCTGGTAGGACAAAAGCAACAAGTTATTTTGTCCCTTCAAATTAATTAATTAATTTGAACCTGGAAGGCAACTAAGGTAAGGAATCCGGATTATTTGTTTACTTTTTAAGACCACCGTGCATATTGAACCGATCTGGTTTTCTGTCAATCTGTCCTTCCTTGTCAGATTTTCCTACTGTAGAGCAAAATTTTTAGTTATCTGTCACTGCAGTAATGTGAACGCGATCGTGACAGGACCGTCTCGCCTGCCAAATTTTACATTGTGCCGCCAACTTATGTGTGCAGTTACGGTTGCTCATACGGGCTCGTCAGCCGGCTTTAACATTGTGCTGCAGTCTGAACACTTGTGTGTGCAATTACGGTAAATCGTACACAGGCAGTTAAAAAATGTAAGTATGAAACTACGGTAAATAATATATCCAGACCAATTTTGTTCTTAGTAAAATTATACCACTAACGTTTTCGTCTCATTTCGTCAACGAAAATACAACTTAAATTTAGTCCTGGTTTTTATTATCAGTGATCTATTTTCATCTTGTTAACATCTCGTTTTAGTGATGGAAAAAGGGACCTTCAAAAAGTGGTCTCGAGACCAAGACCGGTCTCGAGTACTACAACATTGCTATGAACCATATAGTTATTAGGGCCTTACGATTCACTTATTAAGATATCTACTGATTCTGTCCCCTCTCTGTGACTGCTTCACAGGTTTGGTACAGTCCACAGAGTAAAGCTGTTGCTGAGCCAACAGTGTGCCTTTGTGCACTACACCAGGAAGGAAGACTGTGAGAAGGCCATCCTGCTCACAAATGTATGTTTTTACAGCCAATTGTACGTTTACAAATATAGCTCTAACATGAATGTTTGTGGCCAATAGGCAAGTGCAGAAGGAAGTATGTCACCTAATAATGTTGTCTGTTTTAAATAAATATTTTTGTCTCTAAAAATCTCCTCAGGGAATGGTGGTGGAAGGAGTGCCATTGGCTGTGCGTTACCCCAATAAAATCCATCCTGAAATTGGTATATCCCAGGCTGCAGCTACTGATCCCATCGCAGGCCCGGCCTCAGGGTAAATGCATGCCTTTCTGTTTTACATTTGCACAGGATATGCACATTTGACTTGTGCTTTTAATGTGCTTTCACTGTAATTATAGAAATAACTTTCTTGAGTTTTGTAAATAGTGGCAAACTAGAAAGCAGTGGCACCTTTAATATTAGTAAGTTGGTAATTTGTTTTACTTGGTAAGGCCATGTACAATAAGACAATTAAAATTAATTACTGTTATGCCATGTTACATTTTTATATAAATACAATTCCTCTATAATTAGGTATGTAACTATACCAAAAGCGCACAGTTTAATACCATGAAAATATATCAGTGATATACTGTATATCACAATGTTAAAATTATTTTTATTTTGTATGAAATAATAAATCGGCGTTTTGTATAACAATTGGCCAGTTAAGTGGCAATTAAGTGAAGTCATTGTAGTCTTGTGTGTGTATGTATGTATGTATGTATGTACGCACACGCACCAAAATACTAGGCACACAAAGTAAGGACATTTGTGAACACTTGTGGGATCAGCTTGGGCAAGCTATTTGTTCCAGAGTGGCCAACATAACCCCATTGGCTGACTTGTGACAAATGCTGGTTGAAGAATAGGATGCCGTCCTACAGCAGTGTGTTACCAGCATGAGGAGGAGGTGCTCCTGTTTGTTAAATTAATATATTGTTAATTTGCCAATATGACTTGTTTTCAAGCAATCAAGAGTCAAAGGAAAGATGTGTGGCATTGTCAGATTTGGCACATTTTTCATGGCCGCAACCCACATTCTCAGCTCTGCTACTCATCCCACAAATGCACATTCCTAACAAATGTCACTATTTAAAAGGGAAATAACCAGGCTTTCCAATGATATAAGACGTATTGCCAAGAAGCATTGTTACAACAAGAAATAATCTACCAAAAACAAATGTCCTTACTTTGTGTAAAGTTTATATACTATATTTATACATGTATTATGTGGAAACGGTTTGTGGATTTACCTGAGTATTCCGTATTCCTTGTTTTACCATTAGATGGCAGCACATATAGATAAACATTAACCCAATCCCTCCCTTTCCCCTGCATACCACAATGTGTTGTGGTATGTGCCCCTGAACTTTGATTACATGAGTATTCCAAGTGCTCTGAGCTAGCAACATGGGGGGAAGTGGTGTGTGTCTCTGTCTGAAGGATTCAAAACAAGGGCTTCACAGGAGTGTGAAGATGTTTACCAAAAGCTGTTCTGTTTTATGCTGCTTATGGGCTCTGACACATGTATATCAAAATAGGTGGAACTTTGAGAGCGGACCACTCCCAATAACAAACGCAATGCGAAAGTAGTGGGAATTGCAATCGTAAACACGTGGGACGTAGTGAGGTAGTAATGAAATGTGTTGATGCCTGGGAATTAAAGCTGATTCACTCGTTTCATAAAATGGTAAGCTTTGTAGAATATACATATAAGTGTTAGGTAATGCAACTTTATGAAATGTCTCAATGTAGCTAGGTGGATTATAAAAGTGTTCTACTATCTTAAAATCCTTTGAGAGTCCCTGATTCACAAAAGGTCTCTCTCTCTTGTAGCAATCTAAAGGGAGAGTGCTTTTTCTGGCGGACAACAGGCTGTACCAAGGAAGAGAAGTGTGTGTATGTCCACATCCCTGAGCACCAGCATATTGACAGGCTCACTCAGTAGACTGGCAGCTGGCATCTCAGGATGGTCTACAAAGACTAGTGACTGCTGCTGTTTACAGATTGTTTTTACTTTAACATCCTTTTTGTGATTCATCTTCAGTTGCAGTGGGTGTTACTTTGCTGTGTGCTTTTCTTGTTGCGTTGTGCCTGGTTCACATCAAATGACTCTTGTATTTACCCTACTATTGTAAGATGAAGAGTTTGTGCCTTACGGAAACAACATTTTTACAAACTGCATTGAGCAGTCCTTCACAATGGATATTAAGGGATATTTGAAAGGTCTAGCCTTTAGTTATACTGAGACTTCACATCATAAACTGATTTAATCACTTGCACTTTATTTCTTGACTCTTTTTAAATGTCTTTCTATGGACTTGTCTATATTTCTTGTTAATCATGACACCTTATGTTGCATCTTTTTATAATTTAATAATATGTATTTCTAGTACCCGTGGAAAGGTTTTCAGACATTTGTTTTTTTTTTCAACTACCATTAGGTGGTGCAGTTATACTAAATGCGCTAAGAACATTCAACTTAATTAAGTTTGTAATAGCCCATGTTGCCTTTCTGTTCCATTTGTGTTTTTTGTTTGTACATACAAATGAGTATGCATATATAATTAGTACAACTGACTCTTGTTGTATGTGGAATGTAGAGCTAGAATAATCCAAATATACATGATAAACTGTTAAGCTGTTGTGAATGTGTAAGGCCTATATGGACCCTATATGCTAATATGATTCGTGGTCCTCACTGGATTAAGGAGATTTCTTGCCTCTGACAGTTGGTTAAAAAGAAGCCCTGTGAAAATGTTCTCTAGCTTAACATTGTATGCACAGTAATCGCTACCATCGTATCCAGAACGTGCAATAACATTCGGACGTACTCTAAATGTGCTCATGTGTCATAGAACCATGTGTGGTCACTTTGAAAATCCATCATAGATTGGTAAAATGTGTTTGCTGGATGCATTTTTGTAAGTATCTGACTCATTACATTTTGGGCCAACCCCTTTTTTGTTTGTCTGTATACATTGTATAAGATAAACCAGTGTTTTATAATGTGTGGGTTGAGATTCCAGAGGGGTTGAATTCAACATTATGCCTAATTTTACTGTTTTCATTTCTAAATTCTTTAAAGATTAGCCTATGGCTTATACAATGTAACACATTCTTTAGAGTTTTGGACAGAGTTGTGTTCAATACATGCAGTTATGAGGCTTGTATGCATTTGAAACTTGTGGGTTTACTATTGTTTAGATTTAAGTCTAAAATGGCTCACGTCACTCTAATAAAATATTTAGTAGAACAATGATTTAGGCATTAGCCAAAAATTGTCAGCAAATGTTCTATGAGAAAATCTGTAAGTGTGGGTTATAATTAGCAGCTGTAGTATGCCTTATAGAAATATCTTTTGATCTGTGTGAGGTTTGAGATCATGAATCGCTGTTCTACTAATAATGTGAACTTTATTTGAACCCAGAAAAGGCGCTGAGACCTGTGGTTGCATTTTTCTTCAGTTTGCCTATTTGATGAGCCTATGTTTCATCTTATCGTAGCCCTAGACTTTGTCTCAATAAAACACAATTTCAGTGGAGATAAGGATGAGGGGAGAGGGTTCAGTCGCCCTCCTGTCACTGTGGGCCAGGACAAAGCCTGTCCCTTGCTCAACTAAAGTAAACAACTCAAAAGGTTAAGTGTGTCTGACTAAGTGACTGAGAGGTTTAAGGTTTTTCTTTCATCCACCCACTATGATAAATTGAGAACTAGGGAAATGGAAACAATGCTTCTGCCAGATGCAGTAATCCCCCATACACCTTAAAAGATAATGTAAGGATGCTAATATTGTGTAGCACCCACAAAACACCAGGCTCAACATCAACCGTCAAGATGCTGGCTTTCTATAGACAGTGACACTGGGGCCTCCCACTCTTTCTATTCTTGTTAGTGCCAGTTATGTGTAGTGAGTAGTACACAGCATTGTGCGATATCTTGAGTTTCTTGGCAATTTCCCGCATGGAATAACCTTCATTTCCCAGAACGAGAATATACTGCTGAGTTTCTGTTTTTTGATTCTGGTCATTTTGAGCCTGTAACAGATCCCACAATTGCTGATGCTCCAGACATTCAACTAATCTAAAGAAGGCCAGATTTGTTGCTTCTTTAAGTATTTACCCTAATTGCAAAAGGGGTTTCTAATGATCAGTTGGCCGTTTAAAATTATAAACCTTTTCAGCAAACGCGTGTAATTAGAACACAAGTGAAGAACTTTTGTGCAATAGGTATATGTTTTATAGGTTTTAAGTTTATGTGTGTGCAAGGGGGGGTAACAATTTTTATCCAAATTCAGGTTTGCTTAGCTGGACTGATTAAAAAGCCAATGGGTCTCAAAGTTGGTAAGACCTTCAAAGCTGAGTGAAGTAAAACTGAATTATAGAATAACGCATCTGTCTCATTTCAGTCACTTAACATTGTGAAAATGATTAGCCTATCGTATTTGTCATAATGAGAAATGTACCTTATTTTATAGAAAATGGCTTCAGTTTACAGTATATAGAAGAAGCTGCAATGTGTTTTAGCTTTTCCCTATTAGAGCTTTTGGTGAGAATGTGTATAGGTGATTTATTTCAGGCTCTGAGGTGATATACTGCACGGAGGCAGATAATGACATGGTTGTTTTCTGGCAAAGGGCAAGTTAAAGTTGAGTCAGGTGTCTTCAGTCTCCTTCAGACTTCTACTGTACTGAACTGTTAATGTGACGGAGCCTTGTTCTGTGAGGAAAATATCATTTACACGGCTAAGGTGTGCTTCATTGCCTTTGACTGCTTGCAAGTGGTGAAGAATGCATATGTATAAACAACATTGAAACGTGGATCCTTTATATTTTCTTTTTACAATATTAATTGAAATAGTGTAATTAGTTTTAAGGGTAATTGTGAGTCAGCTAAAGTTGGTATAAGATTAATACATTTTCTTTTTTTTATGTAATTGTATTATTTATAAATTAATAAGAATAAAATAATAAACACAAAATACTATAGCTTGATATAATTTTACAACAATCCCAAAAGCTTCAACCCACACATTGAGGACCACTGCGTCAACCTGCTTTCTTCTGGTCTATTTGTGTGACTTAATAGGGCAGAAATATGTGTCCTGTGTGTCTTGTAATCATTAAAGCCTGCCGTCAGGTTGTATTTCATCTAGCTATCGACCTACATTCCTGGAGGCAACATGTTCAAGGGTACAACATAATGTTCCAGCTTGTAAATCCTCTTATTGTTGCCTCCAGGAGCTTTGACTTCCTGCGATTGAGGAGTGTTTCCATGCATTACTAATGTCCATTCCTTTCAAATACTTACATGGATTCCCAGGCCCCCTCTTAGCAGCTGTCCAGGGGTCCCTTCTTGTGTCACGTTCCAAAACCACTAATTAATTTCTACGGACAACGAGGAAAAAGCTAAATGCCACTATTAATCTTGGGGGTTATTCTGTTGGTGGTGATTTACTACAGGAGACACTTGTAATAAAATGGTTCCTTCCAGGATACAGGAAGGGTGCTTGCTTTGATACAGATCTTGCCACAGTAGCTGCTCAATCATGACATGTCAGCCATGACGGTCAGTTTGTTGAAAACCCTCTATTAACAAGGCTTTCTGTTTATAAGAACAGAAATATGTTGCACATTTGTCTCGCTTGTCGCTGCCTGATTGAGGGCCCTGTTCTGTTTATATTTATGACAGTTACTTAGCCTGTTTTGCACCCCACCAATCTTTATTGTTCAAGCACCTTGTGTACAAGCCAGGCAGGGCAAACCAGGCTGTTTGCTGTGCACAGTTTGAAGCTCATTTAAGCAGGAATCAGGGAGGGAGACGTGGTATATAGCCACGAGGATGTCTGACGATGTAAGACTTCATTTTGCTTGCTGTCTTGCTTGCCTTGTTTGAAAATGCTGCAGTGAATCCATTAATTTGTCTCATTGTAATGAACTTCCCTGGGGGCCCACACACACCACATGAAGATGCCTTGGTATACCAGAGCGATTCATTACCTTGGAAATAGGAGCTTTTGTTCCATTTTCAGCGTAGCACCATTAATCTGGTGCTGCCTGCTGGCAAGCAGGCCAGGTACTGCTTAGGTAATTACAGTTAATCATCATTCAGACGCACACCCTGACCCTTGGCTCCTGGTTGGCTCCAGTGTAGAGGCATATAGACCTGTACCTGTCCCATGCACACCCATTGCAGCGCTGACTCCCAGTCAAGATTATTTATGTAGCCCTTTATTGCAAGCTAAGGCCCAGCACTACATCATACACCAACTTACAGTACACGCCAACATAAACACGTCCTATACACTATACCGTGCTCAGTACCGCATTATATTAGTTATATACAAATATTTATGTGATAATGTTATGACATTGTGCATAATGAAAACCCAGCCACACATCTCAGCAATGAAGAATTTTCACTATCAAACTGTTTTGGTATTCCCGGCTGTCCGCTAAGGTTTGTCGTGGACAGGGTCCCCTGCTAACAAGTAGCCTAAATTAGGCAGATGAACAGCAGATAAACCACTCCTGTTCATCTGCTGTTAATGATTGGGATTAATGGATAGATAATATGCAGCAAACAGAAAGCAGCAAACTATGCAAAGGCCAGAGATAAATAAATCAGCAGAGAGCCTGGAACACTATTTTGTACAGGCCAGATATCTTAAATAAATTGATTTGGTGAATAACATGGTTGATTATTGTTCATCCTGTAAGATTGCAAGTAGGTTTATTTACCTCTGAAAGAACATGTCCTCATTATATTTAGGATTAGTCCAGAAAATCAAAAGTCAAGTGTAAATATTACAGAGAATGTACATCTATGACTATATGTGTAGTTTATACTTTTCATTGTATCAATTGTGACATTGTGCTAGTAAATACTGTTTGTAACGTAATTACCACTGGAACATTGTTTTATTGCATGTTATAAATATATTATTCAGAATAAATTGTAAATTCTAGTAGCATTCCAGAATCTGCATCAAGTATTTGTTAATTATATTGTATCCATTTGAGCATAAATGTTTAGCCTCTAATCATAATGAAACTCTTGCTAACTGTTAATATGAGTTGGGCCCTATATAGTTCTATGGTTGGGCCACCAGTCTGTTATGCATTGGGACCTGAATTTGCTCAACACTACCCCCTTGTGGTCAAGTATGAAATAAATTAACACTGATTTTTATTTAGTTTAATACATACGCGCTGACATGTACTGGGCAGGTTTTACTGCTCATGGAATTTAATTCCCAAAAACGTGCTGGAGCATTAATCAGTATGCCAGCTCATAAAGCCATCACCACAGGAGAAGCTCTGGGTGTTGGCTACTGGTTAACAATGTAGATATAAGAAAATCGTCAGTGTGTGGTATAAGCAAACAGCACCCAGTTAGTGTTTCAGCGTTTGTAGTTTGAATGAAGATAAACCTTCCCTTCTAAACATAACAAATGGGTTACTTGTTGCTCCGTTGACCTTCCTCAAGGATAAGGAGTAGGCTAGCTCACACAAGGCCACGGTATTGTTTATTTTCTCATGTAAGATGCGTGTGACGACGCTGAACTGGAAAAGAAATCTGAAGAGTTCAGGTGCAGGAATTAGACACACATGATCTGATTAGATGAGACGAGAGATGAAAACCTCTCGGCTGTTTGTTTCCCACCTGCTGGCTTGTGAATGCAGAGGAAGATGCAGAACAAAATGTTCTGATCGTGTTGCCATCACATACTCTCACATCTGAAAAAGAGTTCTGTGTTTTAATTGTATTTTTTACAGTAAATATATGTGAAGACAGCGACGAGATCTCCAAATGTGATCTCTAATATTTGTAGTAGCCTACGTACTTGCTGATATAAACAATTTATTCAAATATATTCCTTACAAAATCAATCATTTGCTACTGCATTCTGTAGGCTCATGTGGCATATTGGCAGCCACTCAAGACAAGACAAATGAGAGATGCTTAGACTGTTAAGACCAATAATGTGTGAATTCAATCGTAAGGTAAGAAGTCTGTTCAGGTGAATTCTTTCTCTGCTCTAACCTTAACATTCCTCTAATGGACAAAATACACCTGTCCCTTTGTGTGATACCTGCCACAGACACACTGAAATTCACTGGTTCTTCCTGCTGTCATTTTCAACGTTCCATGTTGAATCAAAAAGACCAAGGGAAGGAGGTAGAGGGGGATATAGGGAGTAATCTAGGCTTTCTGCTCCTGTGAAAGGAGGTCTTTGTTGAGCCCTCCTGTGCAGCTCCCCCTCCCCCGTCTCCTCCTCCCCACTAAAGCACAGGCAGATTTTTCATTAAACGCTATCAGAAATGTGACTGGTCTTATTCACGGGCAGATAGACGGCTAGGAAAGTGGGCCGAGGCGGACCTAGAGCTCATACCTTCACTGAAGAGTGACGAGAATCTGGGAATGTGTATGTGTGTGTGCGTGTAGGGAGGGGGACACTTCATAACACTCTACAGTGAGAGTAGACCCAGTTGGTTTTGTGTGCTGAGGGTTACTAATCCCATTTTGATAGAGCCCCTACCCCAATCTCATATTTAATAGAAATAGGTGTTTTTACTCTCAAGTAAGACATCCTTCTCAGGTGGGTTAGGGCAGTGGTTCACACGATGCTTTGAAGTTTGGTGATTTTATAAATTATAATATATCAAATATTTTTTAATATTGTTTCTAATTTTGTGTGATTTTCTTTAATGTGATGTGCTTAGAACAATATACATGTTTTAATGCTGCTTAGGGGGTTTTCCTTACTACTGTATTTTTATGTGATACATTTTTTGTGGGGTTTTGCAATCAATAGGACTTATTTTGTGGGGGTCAAAGCTTAAGAAGCCCTTGATTAAAGTTAAGAGCATTGGCCTGCTCCCTGACAAACCACACATAGTGGTGCTTGTTTCCTCCAGAGACTATGCACTCCTCTTTGTTACAGAGCAGCAGATTACCATGCAGGACATTGGAAGTCTATCTTAAAAAAAACACACAATGATTTCCGCCAAACCAATTTCAACCAATGGTGTTTAATACTTAACAATGCTGACAAAGGTGAAGAGATTGGCACTGGGGGGAAAAAACTCTTTAAACTAAAGATTAAGTAAAAAATGGGGGTCTTTTGTGTTAAGGCTCTTTATCTGCTTTTGAAGTTGATGAAACCTGGCAGTTCTCCTCAGCCTTTCTTTGTAACCAGCCCCCATGTCCCACAGTAACCTGCTACCTCCCTTTCATCTGCCCGTCATCTAAGGGGGCAATTAATGCCATTCACTTGTACACTGGTTGCCCACTGGAGAGAGAGGGCAGGGAAGGCTCTACTCGTTGAAGCAGAGACTTGACAACAGTTGAGCCCAGCCCTAATTTGGTGTGTTTAAGGCACGTGACTTTCCCTGATCTAACACTGTTTTGTTGTTGCCTCTCCTCATGTAATCCTTCTGCCTGGGCCTCTGTTTATGTGTCACAGAGGCAGTGTGGGAAACAGGCAAACTGCTGATGAATATTTCACCGCCTCCACACACAATAATCCTCCCATGATAGGTTTATGAATAGCTGCACCGCACAGCAATTTCCCTGCCTGCAATAAGTCAGTGGCGTTTGCACACACTTGATAATCCTGCCTACGAGGAGAAGCCCCCGGTTTAGCGATGACCTTTTCCTCTGCCTTGTAACATTGGTACTCTAGGGACCCCCACTGTTGCTCCTTTGCTGCTACACTGGAGCGGCCCGGGGCCCAGGGGCTGCCGCGGGCAGAGGAAATAAAGGCTCCATTTGCATTACGTAATTTCATGCATTATGCAGGGCTTCAAAGAGTCATTTCACCCAGACAGCTCCTCAGAGGCCTCTGAGCAGATAAGTCAGTGACAGGACTGCCTCGTGAAATGCACAGTGACTTAAAGACCCAATCTACAGATATTACCCCGGACTGAACAGACACAAACACAGGGTCACACACGGAGACTGTTTTACGAAGCACACACACACACATAGAGGAACCCATGGAGATATGTGTGTTTTATGGTGGGCTAGATCTGCATTAGTGGGTTCGCGTTTCAGAGAATTTCTGTGGCAATGAATGGTTGTGGCAATGAATGGTTGTTGCGGGAAATGGATCTGCAGTATGTGCACCACAGAAAAGTGCATGGTTCAGGGTTTTTTTATTGCTATTGGTTGAAATTACCTTGTAATGAGGCTACAGTTTTTGTGTGTGGGGTTCTTTTCTTTGCAAACACAGCTATTAGCAGAAATTATTGCATTATAAGTGAGGGAGTAGAAACAGGCCAGTTCCTCATATTTAACTGTCACTGTAGTACAGTACTAGTTGCATAGCATTGCTGCTTGCAATAAATTGCCATTGTTGCTTTAACAGCCATAGCTTTCTATTTGAATGCACCACAGTCTTGGTTCCATAGTGCATGTGTTATTGTGGGCCCGGAACACGACTGCACAAGGCCAGAGAAATAAAGCCTTTGCCTGCTAATCACAGACAATGGATCGTATTTCATTAAGCCTGATAATGGTGTGTGCATTTCATTACCATAGATAACTAGGAATATTTAGATGAGGGATGAGGGGCTCGTAAAGCACTAGTTGGTCACCATGGCAACCGTGAGCTTGGCAAACAAAGGAGGGAATGTTTGTAAGGGGATGGAGAGAAAGGGGAAGAGGGGGAGGGAGAGTGGCAGCGGGGCGCTGGAGAGCGTCCCGGGCCACAGCAGTCAGGGATGAACAGCTCCATGTTTGTGTTACATCTCAAAGGGACCCAGGTGACCATGGAATACATTTTCCTGTAGCTCTGCTCTCCATTGGATACCAGTGATTATCACATGCTAATGCTGCGGGCCGTATCATAACACATAATCACTCAAATATGGGGTTCAATGTGCTGCAAGAAACCCACCCATCCATCTTCAGCTATTATGAATATTACTACCCCTACATGCTCCTGTCGGCCTGCCAGTCAAATCTGATTTTCTGTTGTGTACATTTCAAATGCAGGGGCTTTTGACAATAAAGAGAGCCCAGCAGCACAAATCAGCCCTCAGTCATGACCTTGACCTTGAGAAACACTTGTTCATCCTGTAAGGCTGCCATTTGGAGAACAAAGACCAATACGTTTATATTGTTGTGGATGTTATGGAAAGGAAAATCCATTTTGTTTTGTTTCCACTGAACCTTTAGCTGTGAAAGCTCGTACGAAGATGTCTATTTCAACTGGAAACTTAATGGTTGGAGTTAATGATCAGTATAAAAAATATCTGCTTGGCATTTGGGGGAAAAATAAATATGACGGCTCCCATTTACTTTTGCAAACTGAGCAATCATCCCTTAATTATGTGGTAATTATAATTTGTATTCACTTCATGTGTTTTCAATGTAAATTCATTTTGCTTTTAGAATATAGATTTAATTTCTCTTCCAGAAAAAAATACATCACAACGGATGATACCATGGAAATTACCTTCAAACGGAGTTCAGCCATTAGGAGAAAGCAAATATTGCTCCATATGGACCGCTATGCACACCAAACAGTCTAATTTCAAGTAACCATATCTCTACTATGCTAGGAATGTGACATTCAAGTCAGGTGAAATGCTTTGAACATTTATGTTTTCCCAGGAATGCGTTGCTGAATGGCCACATTTCTTAGTATGTTTCATATTCATAGAGTTAGTCCCAGGGCAAACATAGTATTCCTCAGCTGTTGGGTTGCGGATATTCTGCTCAAGGTCACCCAAAATTTCAAGAACTGTAATAAGAAGTGTTAATCAAAATGACACACATACAGCATCTTTTGTTGTTATAAGAAATAAATACTGTTAACCCACATGAAATCTAATGTTTCCTGTTTCTCTTTCCCAAAGCCTGCAGTGTATATCCTGACAGTCAGGCATGATAATGTGGACTCCCTTGACACTGCGTGTGGAACCAGACTCCAGTCTTGGCCCGCTGTAATAAGATCAGCTTGTTTGGGCCTGACAGGCTGAGCCTCGTTCAGGGTGGCCCATCTGGCGAAGACCCAGACCCCAGCACCAGCCACATTCCCCTGTGTGCAGGCAGGGATGGGGGGAGAAGGGGAGGGGGGGGGGCACATCTGTGGTCCTGTGAGGTATTCACTGTTACAGCACCAAGCCTGTTGTGTAATAGTTAGTTTTCACTTTGATTTAGTGACACATTGTTGTTACACCAATCAGGTCACATCGTGCACATGCCCGTGCTAGTGGGTATATCATTACATGTTCTAAAAACCTTTATACACTATGTTAACTATACAGATGAAGAATCAGATTTATTCACATATAATGATTCGAGTGTCAGGAGCTGGCAGTGTAAACTCTGCTCAGATACTATACAGTATGCATGTATAGGCCTAATTCAAATTAAATGAAAAGTAGTTACATACTATATGTCGGGCTATTTGCACGTTTCATCTTCAGTCCAAGTGCAGCATGACATATGGGCTACACATGTTGGTTTGTATCAAATCAGATGTGCACCTATCCAAGCTGTGTCAGGAGTATTGCTCTACCATCCAGGTGAATAGATGACTCACTGCCAGTCAGATCAAGAATAAAGCTAAACTACCTGTTCAGGGGAGCTTAATAAGTCCTGTGTAGTTTGCTTGATGTTTGGCAGCGTTATAATATAGCCTACTGTAGGACTGCAGGCCTGTATGCACATGCTTTGAACTAGTCAAGTGAAAGTGCTTGATGTGAACAGCATACCTTTGGTCCATTGGGCCTGGCTGCACACTATAAAAGCTCCACATTGTGTGTGCTCCACAATAGCCCTCCTCCAGCACTGAGAGAACCAGGGCTGCTGGAATTTCCCCCACATCATTAAAAAGGGATTGGCCGGTTGAGTCCACTCATGAGTGGTGCTGTTGATGAACCGGTGGAGGTGTTCTGACAGTGGAGACCCCCCCAGAGGGCCCTCTGAGAGTTTTGACTGTTTCTTGCTCCAGTGTCTATCCTTCTACTCACATCTCTCAGGTTCTCATCCTGGTGATAATTATTATGACATAAGATGCTATTTTAAGTGGCATAATTTAGACAGGCAATAAAAGAGTCACACAGAACTGTGAGGATTTGGAGTAAGGATGGTAGACATTAATAATAAAATAGGCATACTTTATATAAAACAACATCAAATGATGAGAAAAATATTCATATTTGTTTTAAAATTGTGATTATAGAAATACCTTTCTGATGAATATTTTAGTAGGAATTACAAATGACTTTATGTGATTTGTTTTGATATCAATTCCATAATATTGCAAAACACTGGAATACTGAATTAAAGGTTCTGTGAGCGATTTTAAGCAAATATATTTTTGTAAAATTAAAGATCATGTAAAGTAAATACAGAGATTTACTTGGAAATACGTTATATATGTTAGAAATTAATTCCTTTAAACATATGAGAACACTGTTAACTTTGTAGTATTGCCTACTACTAGCCTACTAAATTGACAGTCCTTCAACAGCCTACAATTCCATAGCTAAATCACTTACTGTCCTTTAACAACATACAGTCTGATAGTTGTGCTTCCATTGCAGAAATAAGCACACAATGTGGTCAATGTGCATTTGAAAGCTACTGGTTTAGTAGCCTAGCCTACCTGCTAACACCCGGCTGCCAAATCCAGTCGGCATTCTCGTGTTCAAATCAGCATCCAACCAAAATGCAATTCAACAAGATGTAGGCTAGATTACCTTGACAAGAACAGCAGCTCACGGCATCTGCAGTTATAATGCCAAAAGGTACTCTGCGTTTACCATAGAACACGTGATGGGTGTGGTTACAGCGGCTTCTGCTGACACACCCCCAGCGCTTGAGAACAGATAATGCTGGTTATATTTTCATGCTTTTAAAACATAATTTTATATACTTGGCAACTATTTTATTAATTAAATTCAAGAAACCCAGTTTTGCTAGGTGGAGTATTCCGAAAGAAACAGGGATACTGTTCCATGTTATACACCTTGTCCCGGTTTCTAGCAGCTGCCAACTACATGCGAAGCCGCTGCTTCAGCCAGCGGACGTAACCATAGGGCCGTATCAGAAACAAACAATGGCGGCAATGAAAGTGATAACGCGATAACAAAACAGATTTTTGTTTTTTGGTCATAAAATCATGTATTACGTTTCATAAAATCACCTGACACCAGGAGAGAACACGTTTTTACTATTATCTACCGCTCTTGTCTCCCACTGAATGCGATAATAAGTGCCGTCATTATTATCAGTATTATTTACATTGAAGATTATGGCTAACGCAGCTACAGAAATGGAAGTTTAAATAATTGCTTGGTTTTGTAAACTTATGCCTGTGTAAATAGACCGCTAATAACCATTATACTCTATAATATCATGTATACGGTCACGTCCATGTAAACGCACTGATTCTTGCTAACTAAGTATCGCTCCGCGGTGGCGCATCACATATCGAAATGCATTGTGAAGCAAAGCGTAGTACTACAGCTTTGTTGATACGAGAGGTGTTCGCCACTTTGTTTATGTTGCTATTTATAGAGCCAGGGCTGTGTAGATGTATCATATTATTTTATCAACACGCACAGAGAATGAGAAGATAGCGAAATGCAAATAGATATTTGTTGAATTTGACAAAAAGTGTATTATCTTAGCATGTAGCTTGCAAACGCTGAATTTAACTTTAAGAGGATGGTGTGTGTGTGTGTGTGCGTTAATGTGTGAATCCATAGTTAAGTTGACTTTGAGTCAGGTTAGGTTGACTCTTTGGTGTAGCTGCTGGACAGACCGCTGAAAGCAACCGAAACCGACGCTCAATCAACTTTTCCTAGCGATAAGTTTTGAATCGGCAGCGAGAGGTCATATAAATCGCTAGCAT
Source organism: Speoplatyrhinus poulsoni (assembly GCA_025447795.1). Lineage (NCBI taxonomy): Eukaryota > Metazoa > Chordata > Actinopteri > Percopsiformes > Amblyopsidae > Speoplatyrhinus > Speoplatyrhinus poulsoni. The sequence continues at coordinate 20,312 of JAOEGT010050582.1, read as the reverse complement.
CTCCACCAATCAGAATCTAGATAAAGGCTCTCAGGCTTTCTTGCAAGGTAATAAACACAAAAACCTAATAACAGCTGGAAGGAACTTCCAGCAGCCCAAAACAAGTAAACTGTTACTGTTTGCATTTCAACACAAATTATTAAAGACAGTGAGTGAGAAGATCAATGTTGGCAGAGCTATGCAGATTATTTTTAACCCATTGAAGAGTTACTGAATCAATGTCTGACATTAAACTGCAGACTGCGTTTCTGTTATTTACAGGGTAGGCCTAATGCAGCGTTGGTTGGTCAAGGTGGTGAGGCTTGTGCTAAATGTTACATATCTTCTATTGTAATAGTCTCTTCTTGAAATCTGAAAGTGATTCAGCCTCCAGATCACGGCAAATGTATGGATATAGATTGTGGTGTCACTGTGCTTCGCTGTTTACTAGGTGTCATAACAGTCCTGCAACTTCCTCATTCCTGGTGTCTGCACAGACTCAGACGGTATCTGAAAGAGTGTCCTTGCTCGAGCGTGCGCCCGTGCGTGGAGGACGCACAATCTCGACAACAATATGCTAATGAACCTAGTGTTAGACGACTCTCAGTCTCTGTTCCACTCCTTGGTGTGGTTCTAGCAATAGGTTTATGGCTGGTGGACAGAGGCCAGATAACACCGTTTAATTTCAGGCCTATCTCAAAGTATGTAAAAGGCTTTAGCCTGCTGTCAGTGAGCCTAACCACCACTGCCCTTTCACAACTGCTTCCCAAAACCCCACTCCAGCCTCAGCCTCAGAGCAGACAGAAGATACTCCAGCCTCAATAAGCGTACCGGTCGTTATTAAGCACATCTGTCCTGTACACTGCACACAGAGGAGCCAGGCCCTACACTGCACCCATACAACTCTGTGCTGTATGCTGCAGAGAGCAACACAGCATTACACTATATGTATATGGATATATGTAGTTCACTATCTTAATACTATTAATGCATACTTGACCTACTATATATCTTCAGCATCCCCCCCTGCTGGTGACAGTGACACGTGTCTGGGTTGACTGTGTGTGGTGTGCAGATGGAGAGACCGTTGGAGGTGCAGCAGTGCCACTCCCATGAGAGCAGCAGAGGTCAGGGCTCTGATCCCAGCCTGTGACACCCCTCCCTGCTGTGTGACGGTGGGGAAGGGGGAAGGCTGTGCTCCTCGTGTGCCAGACTGTTTGTTTTTAACACGAAACAGCAGTGCACAACGTGCACGCACACGCGCACACACACACACACACACACGAAGAGGACTTTTAATGAAGTGATTAGTTAATTTCCCATTCAACCTGACTATGATGAATTGGCTGAGCCTATCTCTGCCATGTGAGCCAGCTCTTGGCTTGCCAGGCCTGCCTCCATTATGGGACTCTGCCTGATGTCACACACACACATCACCTGCTGTGTATAACGTATGTAAACAACCTGTGTTCATGATACAGAAGTGCAACCTACATAGTAAATAGCATGATTATTCATTCATTCAATTAATATTTGTTGCCTCAATAATGTTAGATTTTCCTCTCCAAAATAACACAATTTCAACTGGAGAGTAAGATCATGTTTGCCCCTGCTGCAGCCATGGAAGAGCCTGAAGATATTTTTTAAATACAGGATAGATAGTGCTTTTCTAAAGTGTATTATGTCAATGTTTACAAAACAATATATGAATATGAATATGAATATGTGCATGCACATACTGTATATGGCTTCAGAATACATAAATCTGTACTAAGGCTATAGCACGAACACTCATGAAATGAACGCTAATGAAACACACAAGCATGATAAACCCATGCAGTCTAACATATAGTTCAATAGAATGGTGACTTTTAATTACTCACGAAAATACAGGTAGCTGAGAGTGAGGGGTGGGTTTAAGCAGTTTAGTTCCCTGTATCAGAAGGCTATATCCTGACAGTGAATGATGAATGTTATGAATTGCCGATTAGGGCTACTAACTAGGGTGGATAGTTGTAACATGGGTCAGTTGTAACGCTCCCAATTTCTCCAATCAGGAACAAGTTACAAATCACGTGATTCACTCTGCACATGCCCAATGTAGTCCTTATTGCACATGAGGAAGTAGCACCATGTGGCAGACAGATCATTTTACATGGAAAACATTATTTTGAAGTATGAAAGTATTTTATATAACGTAATTTATTTTATGATTACATGCGTTGAATTTAAGATCACTAAACATAAATCATGTTTATTGTGTGTCTATGTAGATATACGTATTTGATGCAAGTTGTGCTAATACTTTACCTGTTAGAGAAGCTAGTTTATGACTATAGGAGTATGGGTTAGTTGTAACAACGGAGTCTGTAACAAATTTAAGAATTTCAGTATATCTAAGTCTTGCTATGTGCAATGTGACTGACAGCGCAAGACACATACACACACATTACACAAACATTATAATCAGTGTATTATAATCGTATTATTATTATTGAATAATATGCTTTATGTACCCTCTCTCTCTCTCACACACACACACACACACACACACACGCACACACACACCAATTACAATTACGGGTTATAAGTGTTGAATAAAAATCTTTCAATATCAAGTTTTTGTCATAATCATTTTTTCATAATGTTACATTTTACCCCAGAGTATGTCACAATTAACCTGGACTATGGGGTGAATTGAAATATTTCACTTCATGTGTTTGAGACTAAACCATGCATGTTCTTTTTGTGTTGTAGAGATAATAGCTACAGTCAGAGATATGTAAAGATTTTGTATCAAAGTTAAAAAGCATAGTCTTATAATCCCTCCAAGATTCAGATTTTTTTTTTAATGTTATAACCATTCCCGTCTTCCCTAAAACAGGTAAAAATGTAAAACTAAAACTAAAATGTTTTAATCTGCCCCAAACAGGCCTATTCAGAGTCCATTGTTGAATGGGTTACAAATAGCTTTTCTGATATTGTATGGACTTAATGAAATGTTGACTATGCCTGATTTGGGCTATCTCGTAAAAACAAAAACAAAATATTGAGTAGGTTAACATAGAATAAAGGGTGAGTTATTAATATTTCCCTGCACGCTGTAAGCCGTAGCCGTATACGCACAAGGCACACAAGTTGACACGCCGATTTTAATGCATATTAATGAAGTTAAACGGCTCGCTGAGAGAAGACAATGGGGAGACAGAGAGCTGGTTCTCCACATAAAGAGCCGCGCCCAAGGGACGGAGAACAGGTGCAGAGAGGGCATGTCATCTCCGTGTGGAATAAACCCGGCAGACAAGACATGACTTCAGGAAAGGACCTTTTAACCCTTCAAGCATGATGGTTCTATCAGGGGAAATGACAGTGGAACACCGAGCGTGCACGTTCATATTCTACTATTGTTCCGAATAATATACCTATAGCCTATCTTGCATCTTTCCGTTTTATTACAAATGCAAAGTCCCTTACTCACCATTGCATTTTCTATGATATGGTGGGTTGGACATCACTGACCACCCGCAGACAACATCACTGGTATATTTTGTATCTATAAAGCGATGCTAGGTAAACTTCCACTTATATCCTTCTCTGTCTCAGCTCTGGTAGTTACTACGCTCCTCCAAGTTGTTGCTTTTTAATGTACCTCGGGCTTTGACAGTTTTGGGGAACCCCGCTTTTTCATACTATGCACCATGGGCATGGAATAGTTTGCAAAAATATCTGAAAATCAACACATTTATATCCATTGATGAATTTAAACGCATCATAAAGAATGTGGTGAAGGAGGTATGTGATTGTTTATCTTGACAGATCACTGTGTTTGATTCGTTTTATTGTAGATTTTATATACAAATATCATGTTGTACATGTATTTTAGTAGGCTATAGGCTATAGTCACAATTTGTAATGTGGAGATATCCTGAATTTTCTAAATAAAGCAAACGTAATGACAGCTATTGTAATCTGCAATTATGGGAAATAATTCGTCAGAGAATATGATATGACCGAGATTTAATCTTATTTTCCCAGCTCAAACAAAAGCCCATATTCCTGGGCTGCTTCTGGCTTCTACATCGTACCTGTGGGCTCACATAATCAAGTTAAACCAGACCCCGCCCCCTTTTATATTCCAGGATAATTTAACAGCGCCTGCCGTAGATCGTCTGCATACGAGAGCAAGCTAGGACGGAGACTGGAGCATTTGCCTATCGATGCTGAAAACCATATCGTCCACAACACCAGTTTACTTCTGTAGACTCGACGCTTATCTGAAACGATGGATTTTCTGGCCCACGGTTTCTTTGACACGCGCTCTCCATATGATTACACTTTTAATTTTTGGAACGACTACCTCGGTCTGTCGACACTTGTCGCTAAAAATAAGGTCGACCACGCATCCTTAGGTCCAAATTCTATAACTGAGTCACTTAAAGCCACTTTAGGCCTGGACGATACCCCGATATGCTCCTGCGTAATTGGGCACATCGGAGATATAGACGTGCACTTGGACTGCTGCTGCGCTCCACCGAGCCCTCCGCAGCCAATCTCCATATTTGATCTGAAGGAGAATATTCTCGGTCCATACGGACATATCTCATGCGATTCGTCGCTGACAGACAGAGATTCTTCGGTTTACAGAGGAGGCTTTGGTGGGTTCGACCTGCTCGCCACGGACAGACGGCGCAAACAGACCCAGAGGTGTAAGCCCGAGCCCAAAGTGTGCGTGTTCTGTCGGAATAACGGGGCACCAGAGGAGGTTTATGGTTCTCACATCCTGAAAACAGCCGATGGCAGAGTCCTGTGTCCCATACTCCGGGCATATACGTGCCCACTCTGCAGTGCCAACGGAGACAATGCGCACACGATCAAGTACTGCCCGCTTTCTAAAGACCAAACAAGCCAGAGGGTTGGCAAGGGAGCCAGAGCTATTGGCAAACGGCTGAAGATATTCTAAATAACTAAATGTTCAACAAAAGTTTTACTTGATTTGAGATTGCTTGCACTAAGCTAAATGTATTATTGCGTATGGCTGTAATTTGACCACAATTCATGCACCTGACATATCTGCAAAGAGTCTTAAGAAATAGCATTATGTCGATTTTTTATGTTTTGCTTTTAATTATGAATGTATTATTACATCGTTATATGGGCACACAGTTACACATTTCGCTTTGCGCGTAAACTTCGCCAAGCACATTGTGAGGATCTTACCATCACGAATGTTACTTTACTTAGATGAACCAAAGTACGTTTGGCCTTTGTTTTGACTTGTGATTGACTACTTCTGAATCTGAATCCGTATAGCTTTTCACAGAGCAGTGTCAGTAACAGATCAGACTGTTTTGTAATGTTGCAGCATTCACTGTTTGTTCCATAGCTCATTGGATTATATGGATGTAGGCTACACATGCCAAGAAAGATGCAAGACAACTTGTTTATTATACTGAGCACATTTTTTCTGAGATAAAACTTTTCTACCAAAGTCAATTTTTTATAATAAAAACAAAAATCCAAATTTCTATTATTATTATTATTATTATTATTGGATGTTGGATGTTTATTATCGGCTTAAATTGTTGTAGACTGTATTTCTTAGTGGCTACTTCTCTTCTCACTTTGCAGGTTCACGCTATTTGCAGTTGGCAGGCTTATTTCTTATCACAGGACCTGGATACTTGGGCTACTGTATAAAGATCATAATCTCTTTTTTTTATTGTAAATAACTACTGCTGCCTATTGCGTCTCACAGCTCCCAGGTTAGTTTTTAAACACCCTTAGCTTGCTACTCATTTCCATCAAATTGATATTTTAAACGATCCTATGCGGCCCTGTAGAGGCAACTAACAACAGCTATGAAATTCCAAAGGAAATGTTTTATTTTGGCTGTATTTTTACTCTATATGTTAAATGTATCCTCTGTATATCATTAAAATATTTTTTTTTTTACATTGGCTACAAGTTTGATAGCTTAATGTGTGAAATTGAAAATATAAATATATGTTTAAACTATTTTAATTTACTACATGTTAGCTAAAAATATAACCAATATGCGTATTGTCATTAACAAAATCAACACGGTAGTCTCTTGTTATTTGAGTCTATACTACTTAGGTCTACTATAGGGTAAAACCCCATGGAAAAACCGGTTATCTTCACTTATTCAGGTGATGCAACACCACCATCTGCCGGTCAAATTAGTCAACGTCAAAGTCACATAATTTTTACAGAATATATTCAACGGACTATATTTTCGTCCCGTATAGGCCTATTTGTCATGTTGACACCATAGCCAGCCACATAGACATGCTGCTATTCTCAAAATAAATCTCCTATCAACCAACAGTCCAGCAGTCTGCAGTTACGTTTGTAAGGGAGCTGTTTAGAGCTGTGTGGTGCTAATCTCTCACAGGGCATAATTAACCATATTAATATAGTAAAGAAAAATGGCCTATATATATTTTAAATTCAAAATTCTACATACTTCACTTTTAAGCAGGCAACTGCACATTCCTGAGACATATTCGGTAATTTTAGAATGACTACATTTTCACCACTAGATGCCAGTAAAAACAGACTTTTTAGATGTAAATACTTTGTGAACATTTCAAATTTCACAAATTTCTATAAGATTTCATCTGATAATGGATCCTCTCGCAGGGAAAACACAGCTCATAACTTTAGGTCTATTTAATTTAGGTGTAACAGTGCTACCATTGATACCATATTAGTTGCTTTACTATTTTTGTTTAAAATACAAAATTGAACTGTCCCATAATTTACATGACACAATTGTGAAAAGGCTGCACTGGCCCACATCTCAGTGTGTATATCTGTCTGACAGTATAGCTGTTTCCTTTTCTGGCATATCTGTCTGGACCACTAGAGTCTCGCATAAACTGACAGGACGGACAACAGCTGTGACTCAACACTTTACTGTTAAAATGTGTAATTTAGATTCAGCTAAACAGCAACACTATCTACTAGCAGACACCAATACTAAATAATAGGATACCCTCTTTATTCCTTCTAAGCAAACAGTGATGTCAGCTAATTTTCCTGTAGTGCAACATAAGAGAACACTACTGGTATTGTATATCACACATATTTAGTGTTATTCAATACTACATTATATTACACATATTTAGCCTAGTATTATACAATCTACTACAGTATACCTGCTTGTTCGATTGTTAAATTGCTGGTGTGTGGTTGTATATTGTATAAGACTTGTGCCCTCTATTTCATGTTTGCTCTAATAGCTTTATAGACCAGTTGTGTCAATGTGATGCATTACAACATGTTCAGAGATACAGCAAAAATAAGCTCCTGAAAATGAGAATGGGGTATTCATTTGCCGTGCTATTTTTAGGACAGAATCAGAAGAAAACTACATGTGCTCTGCTGTGGCTTCCAGTGAGTCTACAAACCAAGGTCTCCTCACTAGACTGCAGCAGGCTGCTATTGGCCAGGCAGCTGCTGACAGAGCCAAATGCTCCTCTCCAGTAGGCCGAGGGGAGCGGGGGGGGGGGGGGCTGGCTGTGGGGGGATATAAAAGGCTGGGATCTGCAGCATCACTGAGCTGGTGCAGTGCAATAAGCGCTCGCTCATCCTCACCGATGGTGTGCAGAACAAGGGGGACGACAAAGAACTGAACCTTCTGAACCTAAAATCATCCACATCCTTTTTTCCTCTCACAAGAACAGAAACTCCAGACCAAAATCATCATGAGCTACGATTCCCACATGTCCTCCTCCCGCCGTCCCTGGGACAGCTACAGGGGCTCCCGACCCGCCTCCAGGACCTCCATGTCGTCCTACTCCTCTGTCCTCCGGGCCGCTCCGGCCTCCTTCTCCCTGCCGGATGGCTGTCAGCGTATGGACCTGGCCCATGCCAGCTCCCTCAACGCGGAGCTGCTGGGCCTGCGCTCCCACGAGAGAGAGCAGCTGATGGACCTCAACGACCGCTTCGCCACCTACCTTGAGAAGGTGCGTCGCCTGGAGCTGCAGAACCGGGCCCTCCTGGCCGAGCTGGATGCCCTCAGGACGCGCCAGAGCCAGCCGTCCCGCCTGCAGACCCTCTACGAGGGGGAGACACGTGCCCTGAGGGCCCAGATCCACGCAGAGAACGGGGAGAAGATGCGTCTGGAGGCGCAGAGGGACCACGTGCGAGACGTGCACCAGCAGCTGACTCAGCGCTACCAGGAGGAGGCCACGCAGCGCCTGGAGGCCCAGGAGCTGCTGCAGAGGGTCAGGGAGGAGGCCAGCAGGGCGGCGCTCTCCCACAGCGACGCAGAGGCCAGCGTGGCGTCCCTGTGTGAGGAGGTGTCCTTCCTCAAGAAGGTGCTGGCCGAGGAGCAGGCAGAGCTACGGGCCCAGGTGCAGCTGGCCAGCATCAGCGTGGAGGTGGAGGTGGCCAGGCCCGACCTGGCGTCCGCGCTGCGGGACATCCGGAAGCAGTACGAGCGTCTGGCCCACAAGAACATGCAGGCTGCCCAGGACTGGTACAGGAACAAGTGTGCCAGCGTGGCGGAGGTGGCAGGCAAGAACAACCAGGCCCTGCACGCCGTCCGCGAGGAGACCCAGGAGTACCGTAGGCTCCTCCACGCACGCTCCTCTGAGATGGAGTCCCTCCAGAACGTCATCCACTCCCTCAATACGCAGCTGGAGGAGCTGGAGGAGACGCAAGGGAAGGAGGTGGCCAAGTACCAGGTGGGCTCCTATAGGGTGGTCCTGAACACCTTGATGTTATACTAGTAACTATAGCAACACTAAGATGATGGGAATAATACAGGTGCTAAATGGCCATATAATAGGTGGGCCTGTATTTCTTGGTGTCTTCCTGCACTGTGGCTCAGCATGCAGTGTTCTCTATGGCTTATGACATGATCATATACCAAACATGAAGACACACTGGATGGAATGATATCACTGATGCATCCAACAGTGTGCGCTTTAGACTGCTAATAATAAAAATATATGATTCTATTCTATGCAGCTACAGTACCTATACAGTACCCCACACACACATACACACGCACGCAGGCACGCATGCACACAGAGCTATTAAGATATTAACTGCTGCTTATAAACTGCTCATAGTCGAGCAATGCTTTTGTGTTATTAGACGCGGATTGGCAAGTTGGAGATGGATATTGATGAAGCCAAACAGGAGATGGCTCACTACCTGAGAGAATACCATGACCTTCTGAACGTGAAGATGGCCCTGGACATTGAAATAGCCGCATATAGGTGAACCATCTATCTGAATGATGTTTCCAGACAGAAATATAACAATAATAACTATTTTAAAGGTACCTGTAATAAAATAAGCACATGGTTAAATTAAGTTAATTCATGTTCTGTATTTGTCTTTAATTCATGCTTATAAATCAATGCAAAAATCTTCTAAAAGTACCTTTTATTCCTGGATTTCTGTAAATATCTTAATTTGTCCTTTTCAGGAAACTCCTGGAGGGAGAAGAGATGCGGCTGGCCTAACTGGCTCTAGCAGCATTCAGCTGGACCCTGAGGCTGGCAGCCTAACCCTGAAGACTTCACCCCTGTTCCTGCTCATCCTGCGGACATCAACACCTATTCCTCCTGTGAATCCCTCCACATGATCTCCTCTCTGTTCCTACCCCCCCCCAAACACAGCTCAGATCTTCCCAAGGCAAATGTACCCTTGTTATGAACAAGAGGATCATCAGAAAGTCCCCCTTCTTCTACACACGTTCTGACACCAAACATTCAAGAAGATAGCAGACTATATATAGGTCAACCGGGTGCCTGCACTGCATTAGTTACCTTGGAGCAATAATAATCCCTTGGCTGAGTTCCTTTTTGTTGAGGTCCAGGCAAAAGGATTGCCATTGTCCCACTGTGCAAACATTTAACCAACTGTTTGTGAAGGGGTGCAAACAATCCCTTGATTTGGATAACTGCACCATGATTGATTAGGAACTTTTCCAAATGATTATTTATTGTCATGCAACCCTGGTTCTGAAGTAGTTAGTTAACCAGTAACCATAAATGTTTATTTTCTTTATATTTGATGTTCTGTTGCTTTTTTGCTATACTTCCATGGTATTTACTTAATAAACTGTCTACACCATACTTTTGTCAGTTAAAACTTCTGTATGGCTGGTTATTTATTTATCAAAATGTCTAGTCAGCCACATCATCTCCTTGTGATATCCATATGTAAATACCCTGGAAGGCAAGCTGCTACTGGTTTCTTATAACCATATGGTATTTATTTTGCATTTATACAATCTTTCAGCCCTATAAAACAAAAAACAGAAAGATTATTGACACAAGCTAGGACGCAGGAGCTAATTGTATTTTGTTTGCTGATCTTAGATCTAAGTGAGTACATCTGTGAAACTATACAAAGCCTGCTCCTTACTGCTTGGTGGTCCTGTAACTGCTGAATAAAGTACATAACGCAACTGCAAATTACATTTAATTGTCTGACATTTAATTAAAGTTTTATTAGCCTGTAGCCTACATCGTTACATGCATCAATCACTCAATTTAAATTAAAACTAATGTATTTCTTCTGCTTGATATAGGCATAGGCCAAAATGTTTCACTATTATGTTTAACTATAATATATGTGCAGCCGCCCTTTGAAATTGTAAATGAATGTTATTAAGGTCGAGAGAGCGAGAGAGAGAGAGAGAGAGAGAGAGAGAGAGAGAGAGAGAGAGAGAGAGAGAGAGATGCTATTACATTTCCACACCGCTAGGTGCCAGCAGTAATACATTTAAATTACGTGTGCAGCTTCCTGCATAGGTCAAAGGACAGCATAATGGCTGCCACCTTGTAACGATAACATGTCAGTGTCAATGTTAAGCGTATAGACTCAAGTTTATCTGAAATGCACATTTTCATGCAGATAACCTAGTCGCGTTAACGGATGAACAAGTAATTTAGGCCACTTTTTTTCGATTCTCCACGCCACCATGTTTCAAATTCTTATTGTCCCCGTGACCAGAGTCCTCGCACCTCGGGCCGGGGTGCTGGTCGCTGCTGTCCGGGGAAGGAAGTCCCGCACCGACCCGATAGCCAAGTCCAAAGTCGGACGAATCAAGGTGCCTCCCCCAGTAGATCCAGTGGAGATGGTGGTCCTTAAGGAGAGATTCACAGAGTACGACCTGGTCATGAGGGCGCTTCGGTATGTGCCGCGACTACCACCGCACGGGCGGCTGTATGGTTACCGTATAGCCTAGAGAATTAGAGAATGGTGTGGGGCGTTCCGGCCGGAGGGTTGAATTGGAGATCATCTCTGTTGTGGATGGGGCACGCCATACATGCTGTCGGACTTAATTAATACTTTATTGATCAGACAGGTCAACCACAAGTGCAAACCCGTCACGAATTGATATGTGAGCTTATAGGATGGAATTATCTAATATCCCACCCCTTCTGTAATGTGCACGCTTGTATTTGATACACAGTAGGGACATGGGAGGGGAAAACAGTAGTAATTATATAACACAAAGATCTGTTCTGTGTTTTCACCAGTCTGGAGTTTAAGGAGGAGATGCTTAGAAAGCGCTATGAGGAAGAAACGGGCTCCCTGGCTGCAGAGCGGGCCAGGCAGGAGACCGAGGATCATCGCGCCCTCATGGCCTGGAACAACGCGGAGAACCTCCGCATGCTGAAACTCAGGTGATCTGTCTGTCTGTTTGTCTGTCTGTCAGTCTCATGCTGTAGAGGCCAGTGTTAGACATCTTGTCAGGTTGATGGCGGTGGTCCTACCAGCCAACTTATCTGTAAACCTGTCCCTTGTTTACACATGAAGTGAATGTGAATAGCTTCTGTGTTGTAATAACACGTGGTTTATAATATGTCTGAAATGGCCAATAAGGATGTTTAAGAGAAAATTAATTCCTTCTGTTTTTCAGACAATTAAGAGTCCAGAAGGAAATGGAAGAGGCCGAGCTCATGAAGAAAGATGCCATTATTCAGAGTGAGCAAGAAATGCAAGAATTTATCAAAGAAAAAGAAAAGGAACTGTTGCAGTTGCAGGTATGGTGACCCTGTTCCCCAATATTTTGTTTACTCGACATAATGCAAATAATTCAAGCAACAATTTTAGGTACAATAAAAGACGGTGTTCTAGCTCCCCAGAGCTTTTTCATAGAGGTGTTGGGTAAATGTAACTTTTTCTTTTTTTGAAATTTTTTCTTTTCTTTTGTTATGCTGATTTTATCATTGTATATGTAAATATGGGATGCTTGTATGTAAACTGAGCACATGCTGTCACTTTAGAGGCCATGCAGTGAAAAGAACCAGAGCTGTATTGATCGTTCTCTTGATTTTGGTCAGAGTTTTTCTGAAACCACCTGATATTAATACATATCTTTGTATCTTCATTTACCAGAGCATACAATTCACAAAACCCAAAATGTCTTCCTTCACATTGTTCATGACACATGTATTACCTTAAGTTCTCTTTGAAGGATAGTCTTCCCATATTGTCCTCTTCATGACACTTTTTTTTGGAACACAAGACTGCCATTGTCACACATAGCACTTCTGTAGCCATTATGGACAATTTCTTGACCCTCCTCCCCGAGGACCTATGAATATGCACTACCAGGTCATGAAAAGCAGCATATGAATGATGATTGATGGAGGTCATACGTGTAGTGTTTCTATTCTCCTGGCAAAGACACAGCAAAAATGCATAGTACTATGATATTCTAAGGTAACTCCTAAAGCCGGGGGTACATTTTGTGTATGAAATGGCAGGAAGAGCCGACATTCAATGACGTGTGTAGTCTATTGGTGGAAGTTGGTTTTGCTCATAAGTATGTGCTCTTGTGCCCATAGTTAACACAAGTTTATCTGTCTGGCATGACTAAGCTGTTTCACCATCCTCTCTGCATATATTACAGGAAGAGGCAAAGAACTTCATCACCATTGACAACTTGGATCAACGCATTGAAGAGGCTCTGGACAACCCGAAGAATTATAACTTTGCCATTGACAAAGAAGGACGTGTGGTGAGACAGACGCCACTGGAGTGAAACCACAGGCAGGTCTGTTTTGTGTCTCGGAAAGGCAAAACGCATCCACATGGATAGTTGATCAGCTTCTTTCCTCAGAACTCCACAGAAGCCTGTGACTGTCTAAGGCCTTTTCAATGCAAATGGATTTACCTTGAGACTGAATTCTGCACAGTTGACGTGAGAAAAGTTGCCATACCTATCCTGCCTTGAAAATATAACAGTAGTATACTCTGTGTCAAATGAAGGTCACTGACTGGGATCATTTTGTTTAACTCTTGACTGTTGCCAAGATGGAGCTTTATCTGGACGATGCATCGCCATCTTGTGGTCACAACACAAACTGGGGTATTATATTACTAGATAAACAAAGTAACATCATTGCAGTGTGTTTTCAACATTTCTTTTAAATAATTACACCTCCAAATAGTGACCATGACATTTAATCATCATTTAATTAAGTTTGATTTGATTTGCCATATACAGCATGTATATGGTAATTTGCAGAGTGTTATTCACAATGGCAATGTTCTTACCCTAGAGAAAGTATTTTTATTGATACACCCTATATCTACAGATGAGTTTAAATTGGTTCTTGGGAATCTCTGACCAAAAAAAATGCCTCAGAGAGCAGCATCGTATATCGGCAATAAATACGTTCACAAAATAGATTTTATCAGTGGAGGCAGGCACACATTAAAACAAAATAACCTTTTATGAAAATATTTCTGAACCCATTGTTTTCAGCAATACACATGCGCATGTTAAGGCATGTGCAGGCACACAATGGGTTTTTGGTCCAAACCAGTGCCCGCCAGTTGTGTATGATATGAAGCGGCTCTTGATATGTGTCTACCAGGTGTCAGGGCCTCAAGGTTGTCTGGTGTTGCGAGTATAAAATGCATAGCTCAGAGAGCACACAAAGCATTGATTTCAAACATTACCACTATTCCTTAACATCTTCTCCCTACTCATTTGCAGAGGTAGACAAAATACACAACTTAATTATGTGAGTCAAAGTATAGGTACTCTTGGTGAAATATTACTCCAATACTAGTCAAAGCTCAGTAAATATTTGACTGGAGAACCTACTTTTAAAAGTTTTTTTTTAATGTCTGCATTTACAGAACCTAATGCACCAACATGCTTGTAGAACATTTATAGTAAAACACTTGTAAAACACACTACTCTACAAATCCTTTAGACCTATGGACATCCGTTGTCAATTTATACCTTATACCTGGGTGCTCTGGTGAGGAATCATCTTTATCTGCTCTAGCCATAATTACTTCCAAGTTCACATTTAACTTTAAAAAAAAATGCAGCAAGCATTTTGAACTTGACTGACAGCGTATATGATGTGTATATATAGTTTACCGTGATTGGTTTTACTCCTGTAATGAACTTTGGCCTATTTTAAGGAAATACTGGTACATTAAAAGAAATCCACAGATTTCAAAGCTATGATTCAATATAGCAGGGACATTCATAGAAGTTAGTGAAGTCTAAAGATTTGTTTTTCATATGTAGTGGAGTAGAAGTAATACTTAACCCTCCCGCTGTCCTAAGGCATTTCAGCAGACTAGCAGCAGAGGGAGCCAACTGCGTAATGTCATATGTCCGTGTTGTGGTTGCTGCCCGCTACTGGCAAGTGCACCGGGTCATTTTGACCCATAGGACAGTGGGAGGGTTAAGTAAAGTACAAACTCGAAAAATGTACTTGCATACCCTCAAATAATGTAGGTTGTTACTTCCAGCCCTATCAGTTGATCACCAATAAACTATTACTCACACCTTATAGCACAACATTTGCAGTTCATGAATCTTTTTGGCCTTTGTTAAAAATAAACTTGATATAAAAAAATGAATATTTCACAACCTAATGACATTTAGTAGAGACTGTACAGCCATAGAAAAATACACATTGTAAAGAAATAATTGTATACTCTTAGTGTGTCAAATGTAGCATACACTACCAGTATAGAGACACCCCCAATCAAATGGTAAATGGACTGCATTTATATAGCGCTTTTATTCAAAGCGCTTTACAGTATTTTGCCTCACATTCACCCATTCACACACACACACATTCACACACCAATGGTGATTGCTGCCATGCAAGGTGCGACCAACCACCGGGAGCAGTTGGGGGTAGAGGGTTAGGCATCTTGCTCAAGGATGCTTACAGGTAGGTCAACACTGTGGTTTGAACCCACAACCTTGAGACCATTTCACCATCCTGGCCCCCAAATCTAAAATAATAGCACTTGAATATTCAAGTATAACTCGGGCACACAAAACATTCACTTTAAAACAAGGCTAATGGTACAATTGCACAACTCAAGTGATGAGGATGGAATAACTGAACCTGCTACACAGTTTTTGGTATGGATTGGTACATTTAGCTAGGCAACAAAAGGCAACTCTGAGCTAGTGAGGTGTGTTTTGAAACAAACACCATCACAGGCTTCTGTCTGGTTAACAGTTATGGTATTGTGATTATGAAATGTGGTTGTTCAGCTGTCCTGGGTACCTCTCAAACCTCCTCTCTGCCTCCTCACTGAAGGCGTCACCTGTTAGGAAGAGACATGTAGTCAGGGAGATGGAAAAGGCTGCTAAAACGTGTTAATCACATGAGCAACTGTATTAATTACAAGAAAAGTGAAGGTGAAAAAACAAGTGATATGTCAAATGAAGCTGTGCTAGTACCAGTTTGAAGCTTGAAATATAATAGGGTGGCACTCAAGCAATGTGTTTTCATACATATGCAGAGAAATGTTTTGCATTTTAACAACACAAAATAAACTACGTATAGCAAAGAAAGACAAGCTACAAAACAACTGTACATTAATTTACATGAACTACTTACCTATATGGCAGTTGTGGAGCCAGATACGATGGCCGTCATACTTGCAGTTGCACTTCATGGCGTTATTGGTGAAGTCACTCTCTGCCACTTCAAAATGAGGATTTATCACAACCTGGCAGGACACGACTTGGTTTTTTAATGAATACACCTCCTCCTATGTCCCAGTGATTCAGATGCACAGGGAATAGAAGCCCTCGCTCTTCCGATGACACACTTGCTCACCTGCAGGATATAGTTCCCAGGCCTGACGTCTGTGATATCGATCCACTGGCAGTCAATGTCATGGCGGTACAAATCCCAGCACCCCACGGTGATGCCTTGGTCACCAAAATTGGCACACTCATAGCGCTTAGAAACGCCTGGCGGTCAGAGACGTAAGCAGTCAATATGTGCACTCAAAGTGCGCTCCTTCACAGTGTTAAAGTGCCTCCAGAATCCCACATGGTGTTGTGGGAGGGGCTCGGGCTTTTGCTGGTTTAAACCAATCAGTGTCGTCGTTTTGGATTCAAAACCCCTCCAATACTCTTAACTAGATGGGGTAGACATGGGGTTCTGGAGCTTCTATAATATTCAGGAAGGTATACTGTAGTGTACAGATTCTGTAGTCTTAAATAATGACTAATTAAATGTTTTCATGCCTTTATAATTCTATACACTGAACAAAATTATAATTGTGGCCAGCCTAAGGCACACCTGTGAGGTGGATGGATTATCTCAGCAAAGTAGAAGTGCTCACTAACACAGATTTAGACAGATTTGTGGACAATATTTGAGAGAAATAGGCCTTTTGTGTACATAGAGAAAGTATTAGATATTTGAGTTCAGCTCATGATGAATGGGGGCAGAAACGATAGTGTTTATAATTTTGTTCAATGTATATTACTGTCCTATTGCCATCCGTTACGCTAGCATGCTAATAGACTCACCCTCCTGGCAGTCTGAGTCCTCCAGACAGAAGCTAGCTTTGTGTCCTTCAGCCACTTTGGTCCCATTGGCATTCAGCATGTCATAGTGGGTAAAAATATCCATGCTGTGATAGTGCCTGTATAATACAATTCACAACAATAAATGTATAGAATTTATACTTGGTAATAGAGGCATTTTGTATAAATTGAGTTCTTTAAAGAAAGTATTGGTAAATCTAGGCAAATGTTTAAAAGTGTAGTCAAAATGGCTGATGAAAGATTATATATATTGTATATAGAAAGCTAATATATACATATAGTATAAAAATATTTCTAAAACAAAACCATTTCTCCCTTCAATGTCATAGGGTAGGTTGCTCCCTCAGAAGCTCCGTCCCACACATTGCCACAATGGTGTGGTCTGCACCACTTTGTGCTCCCATTTACAGAGCGAGCTGTGTAGAAACACCAGATTTCTTTTCAGCACGCACAAAGAACAGGCAGATAGTATGTAGATATTCCCTGAATTTGACAAAAAGTGCATTAGCTTCCAATTTCTTAACCCTCCCGCTGTCCTAAGGCATTTCAGCAGACTAGCAGCAGAGGGAGCGAACCGCGGAATGTCATATGTCCGTGTTGTGGTTGCTGCCCGATACTGGCAAATGCACCGGGTCATTTTGACCCATAAGACAGCGGGAGGGTTAACTTGAACTAGTACCAATACTGAAATGGTCAACTGGTGAGAGCACCAGCCTGACGGGATGGTTTAAAGTCCAGATGAAGTGTTACCCGTGGCAGGCGTGCCACACCCACGAGTGACGGCCAGCTTTGGGTCTGAAGTCGGCCCGTCCGACGTTGTGGATCTGTGAGGAGAAGCGGAGCAGCCGCCGGTGTCCGTACGGCCAGTTGGCGCTGGCGGCAGACTGGGACAGGCAGTTCTCCTCGGCTGCACAGTACAGCATGTGCAGGGGCCGGTCCTCGATGTACACGGTCTGCTGCACCAGCGAGGCATTCAGCACCAGGTCTGAAGCAGCTGGACACATGCACACAGACAGCTGCTTTATTAGCCTGCACAGTACATGCTGTACCATGGGACCTTCTGTATGGAGACACACTAAGAAACAAGCTGCTGGTTCCATGACTTCAAATGTGACCATCACTCAAACAGATGTATTACAATAATTATAGTCAGTTATAGCAAGCTTTTTTGTCAAATTCACCAAATATCTCCTCGCATTTCGCCATCTTACCGTTCTCTGTGCATGTTAAAAAAATTATCGGGCATTTCTACACAGCCCTGGCTCCGTAAATAGTGACATAAACAAAGTGGCAAACATCGCTCACATCAACATAGCTGTAGTACTATGCTTTGCTTCACAATGCAATGTGGCCAGATTAAACTGGTGAACTGAAGGTTGGTCAACTCTACATGTATGTGTGTGCTATCTTGTTTGCCTGCTGGGTCATCTAATATAGGAATACATGGTGGAGTCAGTGGTGCAGCCATCCCACTCACTCTCAGAGCAGATGACTCCAGCAGCAAACTTGGCTGCTGCTCTCTGACAGCTGACGGTTTTGTGATGCTGGCACTGAGTCAGCGCCATCTCGTTCCCCGTACACTTCACCCCGCTCAGAACCATGTCAGTGACGTTGCTGCCTTCCCAGTACCAGGTTTCCTTGTTGTACAGGAACACACACGCAAACACACGGAGACAGACGGCAAGACGTGTATACATTAGGAGGCTGCTTGCTGTTTGTACATTCAGAAGAAGTCAGCCTGGCCACAGTGGAAAGCATTATGCACCATAATCATTAACTCTTTTTCTGCAGCAGTTTCCAGTGGAAGATATCGTAACCTCTTACTAAACCGCTCAGCTTAATCAGCTGATGTCTATTGTTGTATTTTCTAAAAATGCCACAAATCCCATGAGTCTAAATAAACCTCTAGAACTATTTACTGTGGCGGTTCAGGGCGCTGTCCTACTTACAGTGATGGCATGCATGGAGTAGCCCAGCCCTAGCTGCCTGCAAACCACCATGGCTTCCTTGGTGGTCCAGCCTTGACTGCACACTGTACCCCACTTGGAGCCAACCTGAGCCTCTACGCGCCCCTCGTACGTGGTGCGGCCGCCCACTATCCGGATCTGCACACAGGCCCTGCTGGACGTCAGTGAGGGGACACACTTCCTGTGCTGGCTACATCCATCTGCTCTCAGCCTAGCATTCCTCACGGGCCCAGTTAGTCGTGTAGCAGGGGCGGGGTTAGTGTTTTATTACAGCCACTATACCACTAAGCTGCTACCATCATGTTTTCCATTCTGTAACTGGGGTCACAGCTTGGCTTGGTGGTGAATTGGCTGCCCAGTAAAGATTAAATTGGTTGGTGTGTGGCTCTCTTGTCATGGGAAGACCACATTAGTCGGCTATATAATACAACATATTATATGGTCATATTTGATGAATATATTTATCAAATTTTACTAATACTAAAAAGATATAGTATTAGAATATATTTAACATGAATATATTCATAGCCTTTTAATTTGTAATGCTCCAAAAACGTAACTTAGGCATGCATGGAGTAACTTAAGAAATAACAAAATAATTACATGCATGCATGTGTGCACACACACACACACCTTAAAGCCCATAGGGTTGGGTAGAGTTGACATAATAGTGAGTCAAGATGAAAGCCATGTGAGCCTTCACCCTCCATACAATGGAAGTGACAGAGCTAGCATTACAGTCAGAACTGTAGTGTGGGCTGCAGCAGGGCCTCTCCTACATGGTGTATAACAACCTACTTGCATGCCATGGTTAGCGTAGCCCAGGCCCAGCTGCCTGCAGGCCACCATGGCTTCGCGGGTGCCCCACCCGTCTCCACAGATCAGACCCCAGCCCTGAGTGCCGTTAGCGTCTGTGTGTATCACCTCCACTCGGCCCTCGTAGCCCGTGCGTCCCCCGGTGATACGCACCTGTGTCGGGTTACAGGGTTAGAGGGTAGAAGATATAGGGTATACCAGGGTTAACTGGGTATGGCGTGGGAAGTAGCTTGCTAGCAAGGATGCTAGTAGCTTTGGTTACAATAAAGACTATTGTGATGCTGACGGCGGCATAGAAAAGTATCTGGCAAAATGTAAGACACTTTTGAAAATGTCTGGTACTTTAAAGGTTATATCTCTCATAACCTTTGAGAGCTTTAATACTATATTAAGACCAATATATGACTACTTAGTGATGCGCGAGTCCTGGTTTTTAGCCACCCGCACCCACCCAACCTGTTATGAGAGCCAACCCTCAGCCCCCGACCTGCAAACATATGTGTTCATCAACCAACCGAACCCGACCCCACCTGCAAACTGCCAACTTGTGTAGCCTGTGTAGCTAAGTCGTTCTAGAGATGCTGATTTCTAATTGAATGCACGTTTCACAGGGACACACTGGTGCAGACAATAGACTATTGCAGAGCCGCCAGAGTCCTCCTTATGCCTAATATCTCTGGAGCCACGGTAGGCTACAGCACAGTGAGTGAGCAGTC
>JAOEGT010050554.1:7500-19776 GCA_025447795.1 Speoplatyrhinus poulsoni | reverse complement strand
ATAAAATGAATTTGATTCTTTCAGCAGAAAATACAAATATTAGTTACATTTTTATTTTGCCACAAAAAACAGCATGCTTTTTCTTAGAAGAATGAACATATTTTAGAGGTAAATTGAGTAACAGTTAACATTATATTTTCAGTTTACATGAGCAAATTAGGCCTGCTATGAAAGCATTGTGGATGACTTATCTATTGTTGAAAGAATTCAGTACACAATGTTTTACCATACCATCAATAAGGATCCAAAGGATTACATTTTTATAATCCTCCATTATATTGCAGGGAAAATAAAATAATAATAATAATACAACTCTAATTACAATGAATCTTAATTTGAACAGCTTGACATCACTATATAATATAATGATTCAATATAATATATAATTATGTTGCTTTTTGTTAGTTAATATTCAGTACTGTCATTACAACGGTTTACTGTTTAGAAACTTGTGTGTGCATTGTGTGTGCATTTTTTGTTGAAACCAAAGCAGAAGATTGTGTTCACTGTTGCTCAGGCATTGTAAACAGAGACAGAGGAGGTCTACCTCTTACCAGGATAGACATTGGTTAGGCATATTTATTGATACACAAATGAGGTTCAAATGTTTTTTTACCAGATGCATTTATGTAGTTTGGTTTGGCAGGGCAGTTGAGAAAACCATGCCAACCTCAATCGACAACCTATAGGTTGTAGTGCTACAGTGCAAACCTTATCTAATTTCAATCACTTGACTGTAAACGGACACTGAAAGATCAGCTGCTTGTGCCACATGCAGACCGTGACCGAATCTAACGGATGTGAGGAACGTCAGCAGACATTGATTTGATCTTGTCTGTTGTAGAGTTATAGGTTAAAGGGTAAACGGACTGCATTTAAATCGCTTTTCCACCCTCCCGCCACTCAAAGCACTATACAGGAAGGATTGCCTCGTTCACATTCACCCATTCACACACACGTTCACACACCGCTGGTGATGTCAGCCATGGAAGGCTCTACCTGACCACTAGGAGCAGTTAGCGTTGGGTGTCTTGCTCAAGGACACCTCCACGGGTTAACCAGCGAGTTCTGAATCACCTGTTGCCTTGCTGTACCCACTGGGCCGCTGTCCCCGTGCTAGGTACTAGGTATAGTTTATTTCTCCATGGAATTTGATTATGAATTTGATCATGGACGTAATGTTCCCATCCTAAAATATAAAGAAACAACTGAGTTCTGATATTCTGGCAATCTCTGCTGTCTTATAAAGGAAACTAACAGCCCCATTTAAAAGCAACCTCAGCCTCACCACAAATGTGTTTGTAAAATTCTCTGTATCCAAGACAGGTTGTAGGTTCATGGCTGTAGTGGGTTATTAAGACGTTATTTGCTTCAGTGTTCGTTGCACTGAATGGATGTGGTTATTAATAGAGAAGTGAGTGGATCGTTATTACAGCAGTAAAATTACAGACATTTTTGGGTCAGTTAGGGATCCAAGTTTTTTCAATTAAATTTGTTTCAATTATAATCAATGGAGTCTCTAGAACGTGTTTGATTGGATTTTGGTCACACAATCACCACAGTTGGTAGAGATGGACAAATGGAATTACATTTCCCAGGTTTTCACTGGAGTCAAAAGTGCACAATTGAGACCAACAAAGTATGACAATAATTGAACTCTTTGGTTTCTTTGGTACGCTACATAAATAACCTGCTAGGTGGTACGAAGGCTAGAAAGTAGACGAGGCCAAGAACCACCTTGTGTAAGGTTGTACTTCAGCAGCAAGGTAAAATCAACATCATTTTGGCTTGTTGACTACATGCTTGAATCAGTCACCTTCACTTCGGAATTATTATCAACGTTTACCTGTTTCATTTTAAATTGTATAGTTGGTTCTGTGGTGTGACCTTTCTGCCAGGGATATTGGTGTCCTGGGAAAGATTAGAGTCGGCCTTCCAGACAGAATCCATCAAGAGTATTGAAACAAGAGATTAATTTCAAGATACAGTGAGGTTATAAAACAATGGCTGAACATTTGAGAGTTCTCCAAGTCCACTACTGAACAACAGCTTGCTACTTCAGAAAACCCTCCTTAAATGACATACACTCCCATTTAAGATTAATCTTAAAATCCCACAGTTTATATGACAGCATTATTCAAAAATGGACAATAAAAATTGTTTAAAAAAACTGTGAATTTGGAGATTGAGCCTGCTTTTAGAGGTCAGTAAATTTGTGACACCATCTCCGTAATGTCACAAAAATATTAAGTTATTACTGTCTGACTGCAATAAGTACAATACGGTCTTCCACTGTGTACATTATATCTGTTTTGAGATATGGCCCAAGGTTGCCTACCTCATCACATGTAGACACAATGGGGACATTTTAACGTGGTTTGTTGGGATGTGGACTGATGCCAGATGTTGCTGAAGCCTGCGTTTAGTTTAAAAGTGGCTTCATTCATTCCATTCCACAAACCTACATTTGCTCTCACAGTTTATTCTCTTCCACTGTCCCTTGCTGTCTGTTTCGCTCATCCATTCACACACACACATCTACAGGCTAGTATTTCTGTATGTGCGTGCGTGTTTTCACTGTGATGGAATGCCTATTGCCATCACCTTCTGCAAATTAAGAGGTGTTAGCAGTAATAACAGCCCAAATGATGTGTAGCAGCCAGAACATACATAGTGTGCTGCTCTGACCTTTTGAAACAATCTGTTTATATTGTATAATAGAATAGAATACACACGATTGACTCTCTTTTATGTTGGAACAGTTATACAAACATTTGAGATTGTTGTGCTACAGCAAAAGCTTTAAACTGCATCAACTGTATTGCGTCTGTTTTGATGACAAGTCAACAAGAACATATCAGAATTGGTCACTAGTGAACAATATACGCTTTAAACCATCATGGCCTTTTAAGAACTGAACAAGCTCACGGGTCTGTTGGGAATAGTGGTTTACACGTCTATTAAAACTTTAAACCACTCTCTTGTCCCTTTGGCTGTCGAGCCCGATCACTCCTTACCGTAGCGGCGTTCCTGGTCAGACTGGGACCATAGAAAGGCTTGCGGAATTAGATAGCGCTGACTTTGCAACATGACAATAGCAAATACTACTTCTCCCCTGCTCTTAGCTGGAAGACACTGAGAACAGGAAGGCCATGAGTCTTTTTTTGACATTATGCTGATTATAGTCCAACGGTCGGGTAATTGCAGCCCTGTGTGTGTGGGGGTGGGTTTATATGTGGTGTAGTCTAGACGTGAGTTAGGGGAGAGGTGGGTATGTAAATAATGCGATCTCACAGAATTCACACGCTGTTGACACATATTGCATTGGAGGAGGTGTGTGTTGTTTCTGTGCATCTCTTGGTAAGAAGGTTCGCGTGCGTCGGCCGGTGTCCATTGTCTGTGTGTGGAGATGAAATCCACTCTCTGGCAGGCGAGTGTACTTGGCGCTAGTCCAACAAGCAGCCACATTGTGCCTGTTCTGCCAGGACACAGGCAGAGAGTTTACTGAATCACATTCTGAGGCAAGTGACATGTGGAGAATGACTCAGGTTGGAATTTGTGGAGAACTAGGAAGAACTGCATATTATGGCAAAACGTATTAATGCATGCCAGGGCAGTGGTGTGAAATACTCTAGTGCCAATACCATGAAATTATTCCTTCTTCATTGTAAACGTGATACGTGAATAAATTTACGGCATTTGGCAGATGCTTTTATCCAAAGCGACTTACATTTGTCATCATGTCTACCACCAGGTCAATATATAACTAAATCATCCAGCAAAGTTCCTGGTGGCCTTAACAATAAAGTTCCTAAGGTTCCATGACAGCCTTAGCTACTCACTACAAAAAAACCTCAGAAGAAAAATTAACATCATGTTTTCACTGAACGTTAAACATTTTCAAACATAAGTACTTTCAGGAATAGGATAATGCATATCTGAGGGAGAAATCTTTTTGCACTTAAGTTCTCAGCTCATTACGTTTTGTTATCTACAGTAAGAACATTATATTTAACACTGTGTGACTTTGACTCAGCAGTACTGTAAAAATAATAATACATAGTCCATTTACTTGTTATTTTCTAGCAGGACACTTTTACTCTCCAGTATTAATGTTCATCTTTTGTGAGGACCTACAAGCATGTTACACATCTTCTTTGTTGTGTTTTTACTGTCTCTGAGGTTTTCTTCAATCACATACTGTATGCTTGAACCAGATTCAATATTACGGTGTTATACAGTATGTGGATAACTTGTCAAATAGAAACTGACACTTTTGAATGCTTTTTAATTATCAATTTCATTTTATTATAATTTTTTCCTATAACAGAACAATAACATTTAAGAAAAGGACATTCTTAATGACTTAATATACGGTTCAATATTCAAATAATTGTTGCAGTTGTATATTCTCTTTGTCTCATACCTGTCTCTTTGAATCTCGAAGACACATACAAGCGCATGCACACACACACACACACACACACACACACACACACACGCTCAAGCTTTTTCATTATTCATCAGCAAGTGTCAGTGTTAACTTTCATCTTGCGTTCCACATTGTATGATCGTGTGTCTGCCACAGTACAAAGGAGAATACTATATTTGGTATTCCATTATGCTTTTATTTTAGTTAACGGTGTTAATGCAGTTTAGAGAGATTTGGAAGTTTACTGACAGCCTCTGTCAGATTTCAGAGTGACCTTGTTCCTCAAATGTCAATATAAATAATTGATAATATGACGTGTGTGTGTGTGTCTGTGTGTGTGTGTGTAAGGAACTGAGGGTCAAACAAAGGGCTGAAAGCTAAGACATATTGTACATTTGGAAAATGTCTATAGGCTACAGGTTAATACACACAGCATTCTGCAGCTTTGTTTCCATTTTGATTAATTGTTATATTACATGAGTATGTTTTTATTAAAGCTGAACTACTTAGCATTGTGATAAAGTATAAAGATACAGTTTCACTCAAAGTGAGTGACAGCTGTCACTTTTTGATTTGACAGTTATTCATTAAAATAAAAAAGTAAAAAATTATCAAATAATGTTTTTCATTAAAATGGCCCACTTGCATATAATTTTTCTTGTTAGAGTGCATGTATTAAAATTTATTTATTGTTAAAACTAAAGATAAGGTTTTATGACCGGTGTTCTGGTGATCGTTGATATCAGTGTTGGGAGCCTGTGTGTGTGTGTGTGTGTGTGTGTGTGTGTGTGTGTGTCGGCATGGTTGGGGGGCGTAGCAATCCCCTGTGGATAAAAAGGTCAGTTGAAAAGTGTCACATTCACCGGTCTAAACAGGGTTCATAGATCATCACGTTGGGTTGTTATAATCTTAAGGATGGCCGTCAAATGGTGTACAGCTTTGAAGTTGATAGTAACACGGAGGAAGAACCGTTTGAACGTGTGATGCTCTACAGCTTAGAACAAGGCGAAACCGTGTGGGGGTCTACCACAAGGGTATTATCGTTGAGCTACCTGAACTTCTTAAGACTGGACAAATATGTAAAATGAACGATGGAAATTTTACGGATACACGCCTGTTCACATCCTCGGCGAAAACGCGGGAATCGTTTTGTGTGGACTGCTGCAATGCTAGGGATTTCCTTATTATCTGTCATTGTAGAAATGTCAGTATGTTAACGGGGTCCGGACATTGTGGAACGAGTGCTATTATTTCCACCTGTTAGGTATATGCAAGATGGAGTTCACTACATTGAGAAATGTAGCATTCATGACAAATCCACCAGGAGGTTATACACCCCACCTCTTTAGAGCATGCCATCGATGGGCCTACAGATCCATATGGACGACGTTACAGTGTACCGCAAGATGTCGGTTGATATCTACAATCTACCCCCGCGCAAATAATGTATAATTTACATTGTTTATGACCGGTGTTCTGGCGAGCGCTGATACGGAGCTCTGTGTGTGTGCGTGTGTGTGTGTGTTAAATTTGAACTCAAGTCAAACAAAAACACCTCAGAAAGCTCCGTCCCCTACATTGGAAATGCATTGCGAAGGCTAGGATATTGTTGTTGTTCTGTTTTACGGAGCCAGGGCTGCGTTGAAGTACCAGTCTTTTTTTCAGCATGACCAGAGAACGAACGGTTAGACTGCGAGATGTTCAGCATTAGAATTTGTTTTGGAATTTCGCTTTAAACTAATGTATTCAACCTAACACTTCTTGTAGCCTAGTTTGTGTGACAAAGATCCCTGGGGGATTGACACAATTGCCAACTACTTCCCGTTCCACTACTGCCACTTACAGACACGTTGGGTGTTTTTAAAGGAACACTCAATGATTGCCAGAACCCTGCCCAAGAGCACAGTGTGTGTTTTCAAACCGCCGTCCACAAAACGTGTGCTGGATACAGAGGGAGGAGTAGGGAATTTGTTAGCCTAGTAGCTATGTAGGGGAGGGGGATACTAACTGTGGGGGTGCACACATACTGTAGTCAGTGTATATACACACAAAGTATAAAAGTGTACTTTCAGCCTGAATACGTCTATTCCTGATCACTACCTGTATACTGTAATGGCTATTTAAGCTCATTGACAGAATGACTGCCACATTTTGGAACTGTCTGACACAGAGCATAATGTTAGAGACCCAGTGATCTGGTCCGCCTATTGCAGCGATTGGATAATAAAACCATGATACTTTCAGCACCAGGTCAGATGTATGGTATGGACTCTTTAGAATAAAGAATGTGCTTGATTCATACCAGACACAGCAGGGCTCAATCTGTGAATAAAGAAACACGCTTGACTCATCTGTGTAGCACACACACTGTTTCTAACACACACACACAGTTTTACATTTCCATATGGTTTTCTGACAAAGAACATTTATGGCCTATTATTAGTGCGTTGTGACTCGTGGAATGTTTCAGTACTTTAGCAAATGTTCTTTGTTTTGTCAAAACAATGCATAAGCTGTGCTTTATAAATGGCTGGCCCAAATCAGGAGCGGATGTTACTTAAATAGCGGACTCTAATTATCCATTTAATTGGGTTGAGTCCACTAGGGCGTCAGCAGCTATAGGTGTGTCCAAATCTGCTCCCAATTTAAGACAGTATATAGTTCACTAAATACAGTGGGCTCCATGGTGAATTCATTACCCATGTCTGTTATTTTTTATATATTTCACCGAAAACTAATTGAGTATAAAAAATGCAATTTTGATAAAAAAAAATTAACAAATAAGTATGAAAAGTGAAAGAAATAACTCTTGGTAATGGACTCTGCAATTCTGACTAACTGTAATTTACACTAGTTCCATCAAATTCCAACAATGAACCTTAAAATCTACGGCTCAGTGATTGGAATCCAAATGTAATCCAAATACCACAATGCAATGCTTTACATCTGTTTGTGCACTCTTTCCCATGAAACCTCGTTAGACTTTATTGCACCATAAATAAGGAAGCTACCCTATCGAGCGTTTACGATGTAGAGGTCAGTAAATGAGTGAGGGTCCCATTTGGGACACAGCATATTTCACACCAGAGGGGTCTGTAATGAAAGACCTGTGTCAATGAAGGCTGATTAGTCTCTTGTACAGGCTGACAGGGTGTGCACCGTTCACACTCCCAGGGCCCTATTTTATCTATCTAGGCTCATGGGCTAAAGCGCAAGGCTTGGATTTAGGGCATGTCCAAATCCACATTTGCTATTTTAATGGCAGACAAACGGTCAGTGTGCCGGGTGCATGGTTAAAAGGGTTGGACTTACTCTCTTCATTATTCATGGGTGTGTTTTGGGCGTAACATACGATAAACCAGTCCGAGTTTCATCTCTCATTCCCTTTAAAAAAATCAGGCACGCTTGCATCATAGCTGGAGTGAAAGCGCTGGAGCAGACCATCGATCTAGACAATAGCGAGATGCCTAAAATATGTTGATGTAGGTTACACACTAATGATATTTCACATTGTACTCTATTAATGTTAAATCCTTTGCATATTTGTGTGCTCCTGCAGAGTGTACACACGTTGTCCACCTGCCATAGGCGATACTATCTTGATAACTTTAGACCAGGTTTATGCTGGTCAATCACGCATTCACTTTCTGCTGCCTCCAGATAGTAATGCGCTAGACCACACCTTATATTTAGACCAACACACCCACAGGCGCTCAAATGGGCGCAAGTGCTTTTAGACAACGTTGGTGCTGGACGGGAAAATGACAACTGCGTCGGTCTGAAACTAGCAAAGACGCTTGCGTTCCCGCTTTGCGCTGGTTGTAAAACAGGGCCCTTAATAGTGTGCTGCATCATGCACCTTCTGGAGAGGACAACTTCTTTATCGTTGTATGTATTCAAAAGTTGTTTTCAAAAGATAAAGTCAGCTAATAAACGTGTTGTCAAGTTCAACGACTATCTACTCTGTGTGCGTGCTAAAAAAAAGTCTGGTGTTTCTACACAGCCCTGGCTCCCTAAATGGGAACACAAACAAAGAAACAATATGAGAGAGAGAGAGAGAGAGAGAGAGAGAGAGAGAGAGAGAGAGAGAGATGTGTGTTTTGGTTACGAGTGAGTTCAAATATCAATAGTATTTCTCCAAAATGACCCTTTAACCTAAAGCACACCCAGCAATTACCTTTTAGCACTATATAACAAAGTGTCAATCGCACATTAAACCTTAATTTAACAACTACTTTTATATTTTATATATTTGGACACACGTATCCAAATATTCACAGTCATAATGGCTGGTTTATACTTGTGTTTGTGTGTACGTTGGTCAGATAATTCCACCAGGCTTGTGTGCACATTGCCTTCAGCAATATATCTGGATCTTGTGCGCCCTCTACAGGCGAATAAGGAGAGTGTTGTGCAGCCACCTGCGTACACTGTGGATGGTGCTTATGATGCTCACTGTGATCTGTGTCCTCCTTCAGATCCTAGGAATCTTCCTGCATTCCAGGTAACTGCACCTAATTCACGACTAACACTCCTTAATGCTTATTATGTGGTCTGCTGGCATGGCAACTGATCCTATTAAAGTGTAACTTGTTCCCTAATTTGAGCTGTAAACTAAATAATAGGACTGCACTGGGATGAGACACATGGGTGCTAGTGTTAATATTGACAACATTCCAGTGTTTATAAAAATGTGTTAAACGGGTCTACGCGTCATTTCTGTTAAAAATATAGACCCCGGACTTGGCTGGTGCACTTTGTCCATTTGTATCATCAAAATCAGTTGTAAGTTTGCAGTCAAGGAGCTGAGAGAAGCTCCTTGACTGCAAACTTGCATTTGCAAACGTTGTGCAGTGTGTGGAATCAGGCTCAGAGCTAGGGTGAAGTTACACTTTAATTGTTATCATGTACAATACATTTTCCAATGTACATTTCTTTGTGTTTTGCTATGTGCTGGTAGAAGTGATAAACTGGTCAGCGAGGAGCTCCTGAACACCAAGTTCTCTGCAGAGTCCCGCCGTGCTCCATCTACCCTGCTCTATGACCGGGATGGCCTTGGCGTTTTGCCTGCACTCTCTCTGAAGGGGAACAGGGCGACGGAAGGAACTAAAAGCCAAATAGGCGTTCACGTGACTGCAAAGAGGAAAGGAAAAAGATTAGGTCATTTAAAATTCTCGACTGATTTCTTGTCACGACATGCTGATAAAACGCTATATTTTCACATTGATTCTCACGTAGAATCGAGGAAAATCTCAGCTGGACAGCTAGTAGTGCCTCCTAAAGAGCCAGTAAGCGAACGCAGCTCAGATGGTACGTTGTACAAAGTCCCTGACCTCCGCACAGTTGTGCAGAGTCTCCCTGCAGCCAATGATTCACGCAACAAGAAGACCTTCACTGCGCCACGATCTTCCCAAATTCAGCTCAACAGCGCTCATGATAACAAAGGCGCCTGTCGACCAAAGAATCACATTGTATTCCTGAAAACACACAAAACAGCCAGCAGCACCATCCTCAACATACTGTATCGCTACGGTGACAGCAGGAACTTGACCTTTGCCCTTCCACTGAACAAACACCCCCAATTGTACTACCCATACTTCTTTGAGTCCTATTTTGTGGAAGGTAGTAGCAGTGTGAAAGAATTCCACATCATGTGCAATCACATGAGGTTTAGAAAAGCTGAGGTGAGTATACAATTAAGTGGTTTTAACTGAGTTGTTCTGAATGTAAACACAGATTTAAAATGCTTTATAATAAGGACATCACTAGAGATGTGTGGAATTCTGGGGTAAAGATGTCACCTATACGATACTAAGATCGGAAATCGGTCCGATAGCTGGATCGGTATCGGTTACAATTGGACAGTTGTAACCGATCCGTGGGGCTGATCCAATTCAATTAATTTACAAGCGTAGGTCTACCTGTCAAGCATCAGCCATGTCTAACCTACCCAGGCCACACTATCAGCAGCAGGTTTCTATGTCCTAAAATATAGATTGGTCATTTACTTTGCAACTTAAAACTTAATTTAACACTGGAATTGGATCGGTACTCTGTATCGGCCGATACCAAAAGTGCCAGTATCTGTATCGGTATCGGGACTGAAAAACTGGATTGTGCCATCCCTAGTCTGGGGGCATGCTCCAACCAAATTTACTTTTAGTTTTATTATATTTTTTTGAGTAAAATAGGTTTATTTTTGGTCAAGGTTGGCTATAAATAAAGTATACCTGTCTCATAATGTACTGATTTAATATGATTTATCTAATTATTCTAATCAAATTATCTAGTAACGTCCTTATTGATGAAATACACTTTTTTCATCCTAAAGGTAAATAAAGTTACATAAGAATACTATAGCCATATTGATTATGAAAACTGTCATTGCCCATTCACTTTAATTGCAGAAAACATTTGAGTGGAGGCTTTGGGAGGGGGAAAAGGAAGACATCAGATTTTACTGATCTTCCTCTCACATTTGTAATACAGAATCCAAGCAATCAGATGCTATACTGATGGATTTACTTTTAAATGAGATTATTTTATCATCATAAAAGTATCTTAACATGCAGCATCCAGGAGAAACGGCAATAACACAGGACTTTGTGTTGACAGTTTTATCTAGAATTTCTATTCTGCACATTTCAAAATAAACTCTAAATATTTGTAAGCTGTTAACCTACCCATATAAATAATTAAAATAGAACACCCTAGAAGCACTTCAGAAATGGAAATCCACTGAAATTCACACTTTTAATCTTTTTCCCTCAGGTGAGGAAGGTTATGCCGGCAGATAGTTTCTATTTTTCCATTCTGAGGAATCCGGTGTCCATGTTCGAGTCCATTTTCATTTACTACAAAAGAAGCCCGGCCTTCCACAAAGCTCTCAACCTAGACTACTTCCTTGACAATGGTTGGCGTGACTACAACAAGTCTCTGTTAAACAACCACTACGCCCACAACCTTCTTGCTTTCGACTTTGGCTTCGACAACGACATCGCAGCCAACGGCGAATATTTGGAAGAGAGAGCCAGAGCCGCAATAGCAGCAATTGAACAGGATTTCCACCTTATTCTAATATCGGAATACTTTGACGAATCGATGATCTTACTAAAGAAAGCCCTCTGCTGGACACTGGATGACATTGTTTCTTTCAAGCTCAACAGTCGTAATGAAAAGACGCGTCGCAAGCTTTTACCGCTCACCGAGGAAAAGATCAAAGCGTGGAACGCTTTAGATTGGAGGCTCTATGTGCACTTTAACATGACCTTTTGGAAAAAAGTGGACACTCTAGTGGGGCGAGAGGAGATGAGGAAGGAAGTGTCTCGACTGCAGGACAGACGAGGACAGTTGTCGGAAACCTGTCTGAGTGATGGCGCGGCGGTAGACCCTTCCCATATAATAGACGCTGGGCTGAGGCCGTTCCAGTACGGGGCAGCTATAATTCAAGGCTATAATTTAAATCCAAGTCTAGATGGACTGACCAAGACTCAATGTCGGAACCTTATAACCCCAGAACTGCAGTACACAGACTATCTGTACACAAAGCAGTTCCCTGCCCTTGCTAAAAACCATGGGAAAGCTACTAAAGCGGTTCCGGGCAAGGCTGCTTCAAACCAAACTGCAGTGACAAAACATATTTTGAGGAAGAGGTCGACGAGACACAAAGACATGAATATGAATAAACAAAGCCCTGCAAGTGCCCACTTATCACTCACAGTGCCAGAAAATAACAGGAATATTCCATAAGTGTGACTTTCATATGGCAACTAATTGCCCAACCGTTTATGAGGTCAGTGAACATTGCACAGTGCACACACCACACAGTGCAAAGCTACAGTACA
>JAOEGT010050554.1:0-2500 GCA_025447795.1 Speoplatyrhinus poulsoni | reverse complement strand
AACTAAATGCAAGATGTTTGGTGAATTTGATAAAAGCTGTATTAGCTTACAATAGGTGAATATACCTTCAAGTGTAGAACACAACACACTTGCTGGGACAGAACACAGGCCAACGGCCAAATGACCTCATAGTCCTCCAGACATCGCATCTGATCCGAGTTGCTTTGGGTCGGTGTGAGCCGATAAGGATGTTCTTCTTGCTAATCTGTGCTTTGCCACGCACCTTTTTCTTATCCAAATGAAACAAGCGTACCTGCCTCAGCGACCGGATGTGGACTCGACCGCACGCCCCGCTGCACCTCGGTTGCGCTCTTTCCCCTAGCCAGCTCTTTGCAGCCAATCATGGGCTTCGGCCTGCCTGGCCCCAGTCCGAAGGCTATAACAATAGCAGAGGACTGATGACACGCACGCACGCTCACACGTAGCTGTGCAGTCTCCTCTGGGTGACCTTGAAGCCGCACAACGCTAACATGAATGTAAATGTTAAGACAAGGGGGGACGGGCAGCTCAGCTGTGTTATGATGAGGTCAGCTGTTGTCCTTAGTGGTGGACGTGTATACACTCGTGCAGTGTATCCCTCCATTTGCAAGTATATGTTTAGCCTTGATGACAAACGATCCCAACGATTTCCGCCAGAGAATATATGGCCTATCTCGCAAGCTGTCTTCAAAATGTTCCACTGTTTTATAAAGCGCATCTCCAAGTTCTCCCCTCAGCCAGAAGACAATATGTGTTGTTGTTATACCATTGTATACCATTGTTACTGTATATAGTTGGATGATCACAGGGCTGTAGGTGGGGGGGGGGGGGGGGGGGGGGGGGGGGGGGGGGGGGGGGGGGGGGGGGGGGGGGGGGGGGGGGGTGTAGGTAACCCCCCCCCCCCCCCCCCGTACTACGAAAGGTGAAGGAAATTTTCTTTACCTGAGATTTTCAATAATTGATTCAGAGACTGTCAAAATCCTCTAGCTTAACCCAATGATATTCTCTATGAAAGATATCAAGACATACTGTACAACAGGGCTATTCAACTCCGGTACTGGAGGGCCGCAACCCTGCAGGTCCGTGACATATCTCTGATGACACTTCATGTACCGGTGTTGCGTGGTACTTACTACCACTAAACTAATATATGCATTTGTTGTGTTACATGACCATTTATGCAATAGAGACTTTTTATGTGATCACAGGTAACTCACAATAAGTGAATACTCTTTCTTAACATGCATAGACTAGGCCTACAGATCATATTTGTTTCCAAAGGAATCCAGACATAAAAGGACAAATGATGAAATGGGTCAATCTGGATGTGTGTCATGGCTGGAAAGCTGATATAAAATGAAAGGGAAATGCTCGACCCTCTCCGGTATGAGCTGTCCTCTATTGTTCCACATGGACAACTGCTCTGCCTGTGTAAATGCAGCAGGAGCTGGTCTTTCTCCAGTTTTAACTATCTCTGCCTTTTTCCCATTTGCTGTGAACCCATGAATATGCTGTTATAGTGTAGGGTGCACACATACTGCATACATCACAACACGGTGGCCCAGTGTGTAGCACTGTGGCCTCACAGCAAGAAGGTCACGGGTTCGAACCCTGGTTGTCCTGGCCTTTCTGTGTGAAGTTTGTATGTTCTCTCCATGTCTGTGTGGGTTTCCTCCGGTTCCCCAAAATTCCTAAAAACATGTCAGGTTCACCCTGTGCCATGTGATCAGTGACGCTGGCTCCAATCTGGAGTTGGATGCCTGGCACTGCCCACTGCTCCCTTGAGGGATGGGTTAAATACAAAGGATGAATTTTGCAACACAATAAAAGCACCTTTATCTGCACCACTCTGTATTCAGATAACTTTATTAATCCCACGGAGGGCAGTTAATTTGCAGTTTAGCCCAGCCACAAACACACTTGTGTTATGTCAAACACAGATCAACAAACATGAGGTCAGTGTCAGACAACATAACATTGTAAAATTAATAAATACATTGCTACAACATGTCATAAAGTGTAAAGCACAAGAAAAAACATTTTTTTTAAATGATTACCCTCATAGTTTATAGCTGATAGCAGAAGTATAAAGGAGTTGGAATATCAGTTAGTTCTCCACCGAGGTACATTGTAACAGTGACCTGAAGGCATCAACGGTCTCTGTAGACAAAACATGATTGGCTGAAGTTGAGGTTGAAGTCTTTGCCTTCTTTATTTCAGATTCTCCCAAAGGGAACACCATTTTCACAATATTCAGAGCTACGCCACTTTAAGATTACAATCCACTTCCTAACAGTAGCATTACGTTAAAACGGTAAGCCCAACAGCCTAGATCATAAAGCTGGAGACAGCGATTGTAAATGTTGTGCCCTTAAATAAGGGGAATAGTAGACGGGAGAATGAAACAACACACCCAGCTCTTGCCTTCACTCGTCTATATTGACTCATTTTGAATAATGCATACAAAACCATTACATTACTGTAGCATATGCACCAATCAATATATATGCACTCAACTTCA
>JAOEGT010050544.1:0-19777 GCA_025447795.1 Speoplatyrhinus poulsoni | reverse complement strand
AAACCCCCCCCCCCCCCCCGTTAAGATGTCTTAGAGTAGCACAGTGTGAAATGGGCTACAGTTACGAGGCGATCCACAAAGTGTTGACAACAAACAAGTCAGAAATCAGATATTCTGATGGTTAGGCTCAGAATGTACGGTTCCATTTTAGGCTTTGATAGTTAGTTACTCCCTTTTTATTTATTTTTTCTCCTCTTCCCCAAACTCTTTTTCATAACATTTCCATCTTATATAACTGAAGGTTAAGTCTCTAGTTTGCTATTATCGTAGTCATGACGGTGTGGGCGTTTGCTAGCAGGCTCTCCAGACAGTCTAGGAGATGTTCAGGATTTGATATTGAGAGCCCGGGCAGACCTCTCGTGGTGCCAGTCCCTCAGACGGGCATAGCGAGGACTCTGAATCTCAGTGAGGAACTTTTCCCTAACCGCACAAGGAGATAAGAAACAGAAAGACAGATAGGGAAAAGACAGGATAGGTTAAGCAAATACACAATTCAAAGAAATGTTAGAGGAAAAAACGAATGGAAAAATTAGATTTCTACCTTATGTGGCAGTAAAGCAAATTTTGTTCAGATGCAACTTAAAATACATTGGTCTAAAGAACACTGCCAGATATCAGCTTAGGGCATATAAAATAAAGAATAAAAAAGGAATTCAACACAAACTGAAATGTAATTTTTGTCTCCAAGGGCAAACAGTCTATCCAAAATTACAACTGGAAACTGGAATGATGCATGGTTTACCAATTATATTTAGTGTTACAACAGGCCAAAAGTCCACTGCTGCATTTTAAAATAAGGTGGGGAAAAATGCTTTAAAAAGAACCCCAACACAATTGTTAAACCGCAGATGTTCAAAGGCACCAACACGATGTTTAAAACATCAATTATGCTATAGTTAGTGATAAAACACAGCTCACAGACTTGTTCAACAAGCAGCAAACATTAACAGCTAAACATCACATGGGGATGCAAAAGTCGAGCGCAACTATTGATCTAAACTAATGAACACACAACACGACACAGTATTAGAGCGCAGTAGCGCTTCTATTATCTCACACGCACACACGCGCACACACACACACACTTTACCTGGACCTCTTCATGTTTTCATCATCTGGGTCCTGCACTGAGAGATCCAGAACAGGCACACATCAGAATGCTTCACTGGCACAGACAAAGCCTGGTCCACTATTAATAGCCACAGCAGCCATTACCTGTCCATCACAACCACCTTAAACCTACACCAATCTGCCATATCTGTACAGCAGCTAAACCATCATGACAGTAGAATAGTAATTACAATCTTTAAAAAAGCATGCCGTCTCAGAAAGCAGCAGATGGGAAAGTTTCATCACCCCATAGACAGCTGAATATCACACACCCGTTCCATCAATCACCCATGTGTCCCATCTTCCTTATAAGGGTCATGATCAGGATTGTGTGCAGGGCAGGTCTGCACCTCAAACAAAACGCCTACGCTGCCCCCCCCCCCCCATCATGCCAGGCCTGGGCACACTGACTTACTGAAGTCGGTGCCCGTGAGCTGGGCCAGGATGCGGAAGGAACGGGACTGAGTGGTGCCCGTGCGAGGCTGCCAATCTTGAGTGTCCTCAATCAGCCTCTTCTTGCTGCGGTCATTCGGGATGAAGCAGGGCACAGCGTCTACCCGCAGACCATGCCTGTGCACGCACGCACGCACGCACACAACAGCAGCGACAGCATAAGTCAGGCCAGGAGCCCAGGTAACAGATTCACCTGGGGAGTACCTGTTCACTACAGGCCAGCCAATCAGGTGACCACCAACACCGTGGGCAATCTGAACAGATCATCTGGCCATTATGCAGATTGTGTAATCACGTAGCCACACGTTATGCAGAGTAACGGATGCTCGTTATACGAGATCTCCAGGGCTTGCTGTGCACACACACATGCACGCACTGACACGCAAGTGGCCTTTAATTCATTAGCGGTGATCAACTTCACTATGGCGATTGTGAAATTATTCATTTATATTTACAAAGACAGGAGAGTACATAACAAATAATGCATGCATTTATCAAAACAAGGTGAAAGATGAATGGTTACATGTAATGTTGCCTTGCTCATCCCCTGCATTTTAATCTTATCCTTCCTATCCTAATGTATTCAGGACAGGACCATGACCGTGTAGCTAAGCCAAAAGCAGAGATAAAGAGACAAAGAGACAGTAGCATGCTAGCAAATTAGCCTGCATGCATCTGAACCTTACTTGGACTCAGGATACATGTCCACATAGTACTGTGCTTCCCCCCTGTAGAACAGACCAGGTGCAGAGACAGATTGTACAGGCAGTTAACAGAGCATCGACCAAACACAGAGAAAATGTATTAATTAATGAATGTTAAAAGAGAGAGCTGGTTGGGTGAACCACGATTCGATGAAGACTTCAAAAATAGTTATGTTTTGCCTGCCGGCTCTTCACATAACTTTTTTTGTAAAGTTTTCCAGAACAATAAGAAGCTAATCGAGGTTGACCTATAATTAGAAAAGAGCTGCACATATTCTGCTAGAGAATGGGAGTTATATGAAGGGTGAATAATAATTTGACAGGCAAGCATTCATTATTTTCGGTCAGGTGAAGGTAACAAGAAGCTTTACTGACTTGTCAAGAGTTTCCATCTGCAGAATTGAAAGAAAAGAGAGAGTGAAGGAAAAAGAGGTCAGGGTTCAGCATTAGAATACGACAGCAATAGAAAGTGTCAAAATATGACGCCAGTCATGCACGATGGGGAGAAAAGCATTTTCTGTAGGATGCACAAAACATGCAGAAGGTGACAAAGGAGACAGGCTGTTATTGTCACCAGGCTCAGCGAGAGAAAGACACCATTGTGAGAATGTCAAAGGCATTCTGTTCGTTTCAGATAGTAAATGTGACCTCATGTGACTCGGCTGGTTTAGCACAAAACCCCCGTCATTCCGGCGCTCTCGTTCATGTACGACAAATGCTGCTTATCAAGGTTATGTCAATAACCGTGGCATTTGCTATAGAAATCTGGTATAATATTGGCATTATCTGTGTTCCAAACATAGTCAATAATGGGAATTGCCACCACAGTGAAGCATCACGATGTCATTGGAAGCTCTGTACAAACCCTCACGACAAACCTATTTCGGTAAAAACAAGCCCTCATAATACGCTGTGCATGTCCTGCATGCCAAAATACATCGTTCACCACGTTTAATGCCAATCGGTGTGCATTGAAAACTTGGCTCACTAATCAGCGGATCTAACTTGAGCGTGTTGTTTTCAGAGACGGCAATGGATTGAGCCCAATCCCATCTTCATGACTTCATGTTTGAGGCCTCTTTAAGGAAGGCTACAAAGTAATTCAGCACCACCGCAGTAAATGCACTCCGAGAACTCAGCAGATTTTATAGGAGTCTTGAGGGAGGCTAAATACAGTAACAGACACCATGTAGCCCAAGCAAAGGTCTGACTACTGCCACCGCCTTGACAGCAGCAGGCCATTTCCTCTACCCGTCCACTTCAAGAGCACCATTTCATGTCAAGCTGCTCCTTCTTGGTTAGCCTAAAGAGTGTTTGATTCATTCCAAACCAAGTTCAGTTTTAACATGAAAGGAATAATACAAGTTAATGGACACGTTTACCTAACCACACACTCAATTCATGTAGGTCTGTTTATATACAGTATATCCCAAGGATTTGACACATTTCATTTATTAAAATAGCATAATTAAATTACAGCCTGAGGCAGGCAAGATGGTTGACATTTTCTTTTGACAGCAATGTCAAATGCTGTAAAAAATGAGAGTTCACATCTCTTTTGCCATTTGTTGACACCATTATAGACAGAGGACACATTGCTCATCTTACATTGGATTAGCCTCCATTACTGCACATTAGACTGCTTTTATCTCTGGTGTGCTCAGCCATGCTTGTCTCTTCAGCATTAAATTGTTGGCTAATGGACAGCACTAATTAATACCCCTCCAGTAATTCTCTCCATTATATAATGCACATGCTTGCTGTACGAGAGTCATCTTTTTGATCATCAGAAGTTCATTTCACAAGATGATACAGCGCTTTCCAAGGGAAGTTAATCGTTAATGTACCTGGTACCTACCCATTGGGTGTCTGCTGCAACCTGGCAGGGCTCTGTGTTGGTGGGGTGTTAAGTTTAGGGGAGTATGCCACAGGCTTAATAACACGACCTGAGTTGGCATTGCCTCCAGCTGCTGCAAAAGGCCTCGCCATCTTGTTAATGGCCGTGCTGGGGGCAAAGGAGTACTTTGGCTGAACCGAGGCTGGGGCAAGCAAATCCTACAAAACATGTGAGACAAAGAGTAGCACGGCACAAACCATGCGATTAGACAGGGAACACGCGCAGAAAAATATAGTTTCTCAAGTTGCACAATCCCAAGATCGATGCTGGGACACCTCCCCACGAAGTCTAATCTTGGTTTCGTCACATGAAGCACAAAAACGAGCCCCGTCAAAAACCAGCGAACATTTCTCTGCGCACAGTGGAGTGCTTAGGAAGTATGTGACACTCCCCATTGTCTGATTCATATTTGTTCTGGCAGTCACCCAAGGACTGTCCAAACTAATGTGCTTCTACAGGAAAGGACATTAGGTTTAACCACTTAATAATTAGAATGATGTGTCACGTATTACTAATATCAACCTCTTCCACTTTCCTTAAAACATCAAATTAAATGAATGAACAGTACGTTTCTGACAGTTTCTCTCGAACCAGGAATTGTGCAAGGTATTGACGGGTGCACCCCAATAGCAACATGCAGACCATTCCATCTAGCAGACCAACATTCTGCTTGGCGACTGACTGATGCATTGATAATGCATGCTGCTTGGGCCCTTGTAGGAGCTTGAGATGAATGAATCAGCATGAGCTCAAACACTAGATGACATAATTCATTGAGGCCCTCTGAGAGCTTAAAAGGGGTTTCAAATTGCACCATCCGTCACAATGGACAGATAACAGAGCACAGGGAGGGAGAGAATGAAAGAAAAGGAGGACAGTCTCCTTCACAGAGAAGGGGGGGGGGTCTTTTAACAGGAAACCTAGGAGATGTGTTCATTTACGGCTAACCAAGCAGACCACATTGCCAAAACATCCTGGTCTTTGAGCAGGGGTGAGATTATGGTAGACACCAAAAAGAACACAGCCTTACCCGCTGCTCTCCACCCACATTGTAAGCTCTGAAAGAAAACCAGAAAACAGTAATTAGAATATGGAGTCAACCCCTAAGAAGGGTTCGATTTTGAGAAAAGGTGTTCATGTGTGCATAAGCTACACAGTCATGTGAAATAGCGGTGTAAATGTATCACATTTTCCTGTACAAAAACGGTAATAGCAATGTGTATCAAGCACAACTATGTTAAAGAATAATCAGTAGATATCAATAACAAGACTCAGTTGTTCTTTATGATGTCATACATAGAAAGGGAAACTGCAGCAGTACTATATGTTACATCTGGTTCCAGTTGACCTGAAATACATGCGTCATTGGTGTATAATTTGTCTTAAATTACAACTTAAAGCTTGTTCAGGAAAACGATTTGAAACATCAAGTACCATAATCATTTGTTTCTATATACATTTACCAATAGACACTATATTACCTAGGCTTAATGTTGCATTAATAAAAATGCTTGTATTAGCGTACTTTACGCAAGTGATGTGAATTGCTGTGTCAACTCAAAATACACTTAAGTAAAACCACACTCTCTCAACCACATCCCCAAACCATCCCTTCTCCATTCCTGGATAATGAAGCTTTCACTCCCAAACAAATAAAGAAAGAAAGCAGTGAGAAATAGAGAACACAGGAAGGGAAGACAGAGCAGAGACACTAATTGATGATCCGGAACCAAAAAAGCAGCGAACTGGGAAACAGGCAATAACAACAGCTTGAATGCCTGCTTTGCTGTGACCACACCATCACTCCAATATACCTTCACGCACAGTATACAGTACTATATGGCCACTGTGTGTCAATGGGGTAATTGATTGATGCAGTGTTAATGGAAAACAGATACATTCATCAAGTGAAGTTTATTGCATGGACAATTACCAGTACTTAAGAAAAAGACAAAAAAAAAAAAAAAAAGTGGAGTCAGCGATTGTAATCTAATATACACTTCAAAATCAGCAGAAATCCCCTCACTGTCTGAAACTAATCTGGTGTTTCTACACAGTCCTGAGTCTGTAAATATGGACACAAACAAACTCTAGACTATATGTCATTAAAGGGATAAAGGTGTTTTAGCTTCGATAGCTCAAATACCCACTACATTTCTTCAGGATTGCTGACTCCAGCTTTAACTCCAGTCCCAAGGATCACCTTACTGAGTGATTATGTTGTCTGATACGTTATTTTTTCATAAGAGGGGTGGGGTTGGGTTTCACTCCTCCATTTGCAAAGCCTCTGTGCTCATTTCCCTTCTATGAAGTCTGCTATAATAAATACCAATAATAAAAAGCAGCTCAGACAGCACGGTTATGCATTGTATTATGTTTGGAAAAGTGGGCCAAAGACAATCTAATAAGAGGTTAACGTCACTACCTCTGGGAGTGTGAGTTGGCTTTACGGACTGCATTTGACCTGGGCTGAAATATAATACACTCCCCCATTACACAATCATTATCATAGTCCCTGATCAGACAGATGTGTTTCTGTACCGTTTCAACAGAAATCAGGCAGGACACTCCCGCCAAGGTCACATGCATAACCCGCATGCTAATAACCACATCCACTAAAGTCACTGGCAGTGATATATGGGCCC
Organism: Speoplatyrhinus poulsoni; assembly: GCA_025447795.1. NCBI lineage: Eukaryota > Metazoa > Chordata > Actinopteri > Percopsiformes > Amblyopsidae > Speoplatyrhinus > Speoplatyrhinus poulsoni. The sequence continues at coordinate 12,968 of JAOEGT010050544.1, read as the reverse complement.
TCTGCATCTCTTTGCATGATACAAGGGGAGCTACAGTATTCCCGCCACCGGACAAAAAAGAAAAATGTGTTCATGTTTAATTTCCCATCAAAACAGAGTAGATAAAGCAAAAAAAAAAAAAAAAACGATGACTGTCAGTGATGGGCCTGTCCTCATATCTCAAGACACAATAAACAAAAAGGATGCCCGCAAAGATAACAAAAAATAAGAATGACAACAGCTCTGGCGTTAGCATAAGAGCTTCAGGCAACCACAGTGGGAGTTTGTCTTCCAACACAAAGGGGTTACATGAAGAGTATGAAGGGGCTCCACAACTAGTGTGTCATGGAGCAACAGACAGAAGGAATGTAATCCGTTTACAATGGCCTCTGAGAGGAGATGAGGAATGAAAAAAGGGAGGGAACCCAGACAACCATGTCTGATGTTAAGTGAACATGCCGGTTCACACAAAAATGTCATATTAATTATGCCACTCCCATAAATTAGACAGGGTTTGTTTAGTGCATGCACATTCCATTTGATTCACTACAGTGGAATTTAACCTGCAATACAGGTAACCTTGAAGTAATGTGTAAATTAAAAGAGACATAAATGGGCTTCAGCTCAAACAAAACAAAGACACAAAATTGTGTCCATTTGTGTCATCTCAGTTTTAAACTTATTAATAGAAAATAAATGTAAAAGAAAACCACAAAGAAATATAATTATGAACCTTTCCCCCCCCCTTTTTTACATTTTACCACAAGAGATTGCTCAAGTATGCCTTGGGATGACAGTATACCTAAACAATCAAAGTATGGTGCTGAAAGAATTACAGCAAAATGTTAGCGCACTGAAGTAGAACAAACAAACCAAATTCCGTAATGAGGTTCTGTTGACTAATATGTTGTTCTATTCATTTGCTTCTCATAAACATGCAGATGCAGTGAGTGGTTATTTTTTTTCAACACATCCCGACTACATAAGAAAAAAACGGCACATTGTCTTTGCTCAGACATCAAGTGTAAATGAACTCCGCTACATCACGACAGTGACGTCATTAATCAACGCCCCAGGGTGTTGGCCGGCTGGATACTGAGACAGACGGTTCGATTCCACTCCTGCACCGAAGCCTCACGACAGAGAGACTACAGCTGGCTGATACATAGCAACCCATTGCGGAGGGCATGATGTCACTTTCCTTACAGACCCTGATCCACAGAGTTTGAGTCAGCAGCCTATCCATTTTACTCCTCCCCATTTACACATTGGTTCTCACTCTCCTAACATGCTCCCTGGGGTCATAGAAGTTCACTATGGCCTCTATGCTTTGTTGAACACATTTTTTATTTGTGGTACAGCATCTGCCCTTTTTCACTAGAGGAGAAAAAATTAAAGGAATCAATGTTTTTTGAAGTCATGAAACACAGTAACCACCATGCTCCCGGCTCGAGAGACTGCATGGAGAGCCTGGTAAATGTTGTCTAAAATGTAGAAAATATCCAGAGCTTTGAACCCGAGAAAACCCGTTTATGTCCTAGCGGTGCTTTTGAAATGACATTCCTCTGAAAACTCCAAATAAACGACCTGTGGAGCGCTGACGTGCAACAAACTGTTCCCTAGATTTATTAAAGCTCAGCTGTGCTATCTGTTGACAGGTACTCCCACTGTGGCCTCCCTTGAAGTAAAAGTAGATGTTTTACAATTATGCTGACAACCGCTGTGCTTATCTGAGCATGACAATGTCAAAACAAGCAGCTGAACATCCACAAATCCCTAGCCCACAACACCGCACCCTTAGTATCTTACAGCTTGCACCTAATGTACGAGTCTGTGCCGTTTCATTTTCTATGAGCTTCAACTAGTTAAAAGTTCCAGTCGGTCTCTGTGGGTGGACGGCTGTTTCGTTATAATTAGGCCCTTGATGAAGCATTTTGGCTCATGCAGTAGAGATATTTCTGTCAGGAATGTCTGGCAGGAGTGTGTGCAGGTATAGGGAAAAAGCTCTCCAGTGCTGATTAAAACAATTCAGGGAAAATGTGATTTTTCTGGGTTTCATTTAGAAACAAAGTGTTTTAATCTCCCGTTGGGAGTTTCTTCGATTTCATTATAACGTCTAGGCCTCATATGAGACCCCCTTGGTTGTTCTCAGGAATATTTGTATTGTTTGAACTGAACAAAGCCAAGTGAATTAGCCTGGAATTAGGTTTTGCAACAAGGGTAAGGAGGACACGTTAAAATTGTATTTAGGAGATTCTGTATACAAATGTAAAATAAAAAGTAATTGTTTCTATATAGTACTAATAGAATAAAATTTCTCAGGTGACTCAGGACAAGCCTTTTGACCTGTGGCTCACAAAAAGCGAACATCATTACGTCACAAACAACGACACACTTATTTTATTAACACAGCAGCGTAGAAGCGAAGAAGTACACAGAATACATACTGTATATATCAACCCTAAATCCACTGGAAATTCATGCATTTGCAAATCATTGGTCAGATTTTGCAGGCACACACACAACGCGCGCGCACACACACACACACACACACACTTAACGTACTTGCTGAGGGTGAGCATGAGTGAGTCTGTCGCTGCTCTGATCTTGTTCTGTGCCTCCACATGGGTCATCTCCTCTGCATTGGCGTCACCGATGGACACCACCCAGTCACCAACCCCTACACCGGCCTGGGCCGCCTTACCGCCCGGGGTCAGCTGGAGGAAAGAGGAGGGGCTTAGATAGGCAGCATCCACCAATTATCGTTTTTAACTAGTATAAAAAGAACATCCAAGAATGAATAACAGATTATTATAGATAGAACTATATTATTATGGGGAAAATCATGTGAACTTGTTAATTAAAGAAACAAATCTGTTTAGGCCATATGGGGAATAACTAATAGGTTATAGGACATCTATTATTAATCTACAGTTTAAACCAGCAGATCCAAGGGCAGAAATCATCTTACGAATCGGTTTGCATGTAATTTATAGAATGTTCACATGTCGCCACTTGCAGCGCAAGAATGATCGTACGTTGATAAATGCAGTGGTGGAAGAAGTCATTTAAATATCATGCCCTTTATACATTTCCTGAATTTAGAGGCCTCGGCCCTAGATTTCTATGACACAGAGGTGCGTAATATGTCCATGAAGAGAACTCCTCAGGTTACTCAGGACAAGCCTTTTGACCTGTGGCTCACAAAAAGCGAATGTCATTCATTACTGGCTCAAACGTGGCAGAGGACACACCTCTGTTCTCATCACTTAATTTGTAAAATTGTAATATCCTAGGCTACTAGGATTTATTTGTAGCCTATTTAAATATTAGATGGTTGAAGGGTTTATTCAAGATCAATCAGAGCCAAAATGTAGGTTCTGTCTGCGTCGGAACATCAAACAACACCCTGTTAACCTGTGCGATATAATGTGCAGATCCAAATCCAAATCCAGATGCAAATTGAAGTTATGTGTAGGGTCTAGAAAGCTACCCATGATATTCTAATTAATACCTCAAAAGCTGATGGGACCAGGAATCGTCGCCTCTCTGATGTAATGACATCATCAGCAGGCACGTGTAGACTTTAAATGTGACCTCACAAAAACAAAAAGCCCCAAGCATGACACCATGTACTGCTCACTCTATCCAGACAGGTGAGTCATCTGAACTGTCTCACTGCTCACAGAAATTACATAATCTGTATGATGACACTGACAATGCAATGACTTAATTATCCACATAAACAGGATAGACATAACATGGCCTATTCTGTATTTATACAGCGATTGTGCATGCACGCACATACACACACACAAACCGTTTTTGTGGAGATGCCAAAACATGTTTAGTAGGGGCTTAGTCAGCTTGTCCCGGAGGCTTAACAAAACTCAAGACTTGTGTCAAAGTCTCAGATAACTAGAATACAATGTGTTCAACATCAGATACGTTTTCATTTTTTATTTTAAAGAAACTTAAAGAAAGAGCACTGGAAAAAAAGAAAATAAACCTTTCAGGATTACTCCCTAATGTCATGGATTCCAGCAAACGTTAGCTCATCAAAAGGTTCACATGACTCAGTGATTGGATCCATAGATTCCTGTCATGTTCAGCTAAGCTAGCTGGCTTGCCACTTTGATTCTGCACATTAAAGACAAACACCAGTGTGAGCAGCAATGTATTCTGTTCTGTACACGGAAGGCATCTTAAGATGATGCACACCACAAAACGAAAGCTCACTCACTGTGTGAACTGGACAAACTTTCCAAACACAGTATATTTGAAAACAAACACTAGCATGTTATAATGACATTTAATTGTCTATTTGCACTGAAAGTATAAAAAGGGATGTATTGGCAGCACCGTAGGTCACAACATCTTAATTCATCACCTGAGCCTAATGCTAACTAGACAGTAAAGACAGCACTCTATATTGGATTAGTTCATATATAATGAAAACCCAGATGCCCAGATAGCCTTGCCTTGTTAAAAAAAATGCCTTGCTGTTTCACAACTTAATGAAGACAAATAGAGCGTATAGTGCGATTTGGCTCCCAAAGTGCCACAGAAGTGATTCAAAATGAACTGGCGAGTTATCAAGAGATACAAGGCCATTGGCCAGACATTAAAGAGTCATCTATGATGCACAAGTAAAGACAGGTTTAGAGGGATGCTTTGCACAAAGAACTTGTCATTCAATGCTTTACTGGATTTTCCATCTGCCCCTGACTTTTGTCCTGACAAGAGTAATGTCTATTCATTCTATACAGAAGTAGCTCAAAGTAGCAGCGTTAACTCACATGACCCCCCCCCCCCAAATTCAAGATCTATCACTATTGTGTCACATTTATAAAGCATCTATGTCCAAACTGACCTTTTTACCCATCATTAAGATGATCTTAGGCTACGATTTATGCCCTAGATAAACAAAATATGCATATTATTTTACTTCTATAACACCATTTGTGTAATGAATCTTTTTTGTAAAGGAATAGAGGACAGAAAATACAAATATTAAATACTTATAAATATACATAAATATCTTTGTTCTGTGGTATGGGTATAGCCTAGCATCGCAAGACCATCCTGACCTTGCGAGCTTCAGTTTTAATTTCACTGCGAGAATCAGTCTGGAAAGCCTAGGAATCATTGTGAATGTGTCCAAGTAGCAACTGAACATACAAATCAGCATCGCATTGATAGCGTGGTTTAGGTTTGCCAACAGGAGAACAACCAGATGGATCATCCAATTAGCTGCCAAGTATTTTTTGAAAGTGCCTGCACTTTACAAATAGTGTCGATGCACGGCTCTCCAGTTGGACTTGCGAATAATCCATCTGGCATGTCAGCTTAGGTATAGCCAGCGATTTTATACTTGTTGTCAAATACATTATTGTCAAATTCAACGAATACCTAGTCACTCTCTGCTAGCTGCCCATTATGTGTGTGTGTGTTGAAAAAAAATTTGTGTGTTATTATGTGTTATTTCTACATAGCCCTAGCTGTGGAAATATTAAACAAACAAACAAACTGGTGCAGACCGTACCACACTACAATATCCTAGCCTTTAATGTGTGGGATGGAGCTTCTGAGGGATCGCCATATAGCATTGGCGGGAGAAGTGTTATTTTTTGTTATTCCAGAATGTGGGAATAGTTTCATACATAACTTTCAATTCAACTTAAGATGACCCAAACGTGTACCTTTGTCCACTGGTGCCAATGGTCCATATCTTGTGTCATCAGAACACACACATAACTGACCTTCATAGATAGATACTAGTCATATTTCTGTGTGCATGCGTGTGCAAGCATTTGTATTGCGTCAGTGACGGACGCTGGCACCTGCATTCCTGGCTCAGGTTCAGAGAGCAGCTGTTCCTCACTTGAGAAGGCAGCAGTAAAGTTGCTGTGCTCAGACCTTGGTTTGGGAGGGGCTGCGGTGTTGGGGGAGGGGGGTGCATAAGGAAACCCTATATCCCCCCGGCAGTCTGTCAATATGGTGAAGGACAGTGGAAAACAAGCTCGTGTATGTGGCACACAGTAACTACAACAAAGTACTTGACAAGCCAGTGCAGCGCAGCGCTGACAAACAGAAGATGGCTTTTGAAAATAAGTGGTGGGGTTATACAGTTGTAATTATTAAGAATATCACTGGTTGATTTCCTAGCATGATTCATTTTTTTTAATGCATGACATTTATCTGGTAAGCATATAGTAGCTACCACCATAATATTTTCCAGGGCACTTCAGCATTGGAGCTGGTCAGGGAGTTATTTCGGCATGCTATAGAATTTCAAAGCAGCAGCCAAATCTTTTAAAGACGCTACAGTTTCAAATTCATCTTCCAAGCTGTGGGTTCATTTGGTCCCTCACACCCTCTTAGCCTAGACTAGCCTTTTTCTTGGTTAAACAAATAATGCAGTCGAGTTTACCGGGGCCAGTACATGCAGAAGCCATTCAACTCTGTCAAAGCTAAATTTTATGCTTTCCAATGCTATCTGGGGTCCTGGAAAATGGCTTTCCCTTACATCACTGGCACAGCACAGCTGATGCAAGGCCATAAATATCCCTCGGAGAAAAGGAAAGCCCGCTGCCATGCGGTTCGGCAATAATGGCCACAGTGAGAACACCTAGCACTAACTCACCTAAAAACAGGGCTGCACTGAGCGCAACACAACACATTCACATCCAACTAGCCACAGAAGAAATTTCCCCTGTGGGCAATCCATCAGTTTGAATTATTAATCCCCCCCCCCGTAACAAGCAGTCGTTTCTCTGTATATTGGTGTGTAGTAGTCACAATGAGATGTTCCGATTGTGAGACAGTAAGACTGACGCAGCCACACCAGCCTGTGGCTGCAGGGAGAGGCGTTCCCATGTCACAATTTGCTTATCAACGTGACACGTCAAGAAATCCCTCCCAACGTCCATTTGGTTTCAGCATCACGGCATGTGTTGTCAATCGAAACCAGACGGCTCTTGTGAGCTCATTGCTATGTTATTATAGCGTTTACAGACTCTCTATGCCAGGAGATCTGAGGCTGATAGATAAAAACATCCCATGGGAAGGGGGGGTGAATTCAATGCTGTAGTAGACCAGGCCTAATAATCTGTTAACATGGAGTCTTTGTTGCCGATTTCACTGAGAAAGTATTCCTTTGAGATTGGAAAAGGCTATCATCTGGCACAGAAAATCAAGGGCGAAGGACATACTCCCATGCATTACAAACGTAGAGTGTACTGTAAGTAATGATGGACAAATATATTATAAAAACTAATTAAAACCTCTCTCTTCAGTGCCATAAGGTGCTTCCTCAGAAGCTCTGCCCACTACATTGAATGCAAACTGTCAAGGTTGGGATAGTGTTAATGCAGTCTGCACCATTTTGTCCCCCCCGCTGAACTGGACAAACGGTGTATTGGATTAGAATTGCTAACCAAACCTTTAAGTCAGTCAAAACCAGACTTCTTTTAATAGCATAATATAAGAATGTCAACAATATTAGCTGTTATAATTCGCTGAGGGAGTGTCAAGTTCCAAAGAGAGTCAGAGAGAAAAATCATACCTTAAAATCTCCTGCACTTTAAGCACTTTAATCATGTATTCGCTACTAACCAATCATTAAAGTGCCACTGATGACGTCATTGTTTTCCTGTCTGGGAACCAATAATGCGACAGGGTACTGGGCGTCCCTGTGTGAGAATGAATTTGGATGCATGATAAAAAATGAACAGGAAAGACTTCCTTGAGCAAAAATGTTTAAGTTTGAACCACAATTCAATTACATGAAGGCAAGTAATCAAGAGGTGTAATGTATCTGTATTGTGGCAAGCATGGCTCTATGCACTAGACGTAGATTAGTAAAAAGGTTTGAATAGTCAGTGGTACACGGAACAGCAGGTGAGGGGTACACAACATTTATTTAGCTATTGCCTGAGCTAGGGCTGGGTGGTAAACCGTTTAATCCAGTATACCGCTTTTAATTTCTGGTATGGTGTGAATTTTTCCACGTACCGCCATACCGTAGCACAGCTGAAACAACAGCTTTAATGCATATTGTTCGGTGCTAGAACACTACGTAACGCTATTCAGTGTATTGAGTGGGGATCCATTAACTGAGCGTACCCTTCTTACAAACAAACGGTTAACTTTAAACACAATTAATTGCCCACAACTTACATGGCAAACAACTATATGTAACAGTAATTGTACATAAAATGACACGGCCGAACGACGGTGTGTGTACACCAGCCAGCGTGTTCACTAGCTAGGCAGGTAGACTACGTACAGTTAGAATAAAAGCTAGGAGTGGTTAGTGACTCGCTAGAATCTCTCTTATGTGTCTGTTGCTTTAGAAAAGCAGGCGACTGTAAAGGTTTCCGTGTTATCAGGCTATTGGGAGAGCATTGTCAGTATTTTCGCTCCGGTAAGAAGACATACCTTCAATGACTCCTGTGATAATTTGCTCTCTAATCTCTCTTTGACTCTCTGTACCAGTACAGTCTGTCCTTTTGTTCGTAATATGGTCTACCGCTTGCTTTTCCAATCATATAAAGTGTCTTGAGAAAATGCCTCTTAAAATACTAGCCTTGAATTTGACAACTGTCATCGCAAACGTTCTTGGTATTCCAATTAGTATTCCAGCACATTTAAGATTGGTGAGTTGATAAGAGTATGTTGCCAACAGTGGCTAACACTAACAACGGCTTGACAAACTTGACAATGTATTGTATTTTGAACGCATTGCCATTTACATTACGCAACTGCATTCTGATTCCATCATATACTGTGTCAGACTGTGTGGAGCCAAAGCCTTCACATGTTGAAAATAAAATGTTTTGATATTAAATCCTGAAATTATAATTAGCCTAAACCACAACGCTATTAACGCACTGAGAAAGGAAGGAGAAAAATAAAATAAATTACCATTTCAGTGATATACCCGTGAAACCAGTATGTCTTCAAAAAATGCCGTGATAGCAATTTTTGCTTATAACGCCCAGCCCTAGCCTGAGCTATTAATAGCCTACATTCCTTTTCATATGCCTTGACATGCTGGCTGACATTGTTTTTCAATTTAACATCTATATCCCACCCAAGATAACGGTGGCATCTTAACCATTCATCACTGAACGTTCTCTTTTAAAAGCTGTTCAATCTTATTATGGGAGAGTGAAACATTTCATATCATGCGGGAGAACTGTGTGTTCTCACTCTGATGAATAGCCATCGAAAAGGCATGAAGGGTGACATGTCCAGACAAGCTTGATAACTGTTTTCATACCACAGGTTTACATAAACAACCACAAACGCACCTTAAAAAGCATCTCTCTTGCAGCAAAGGAAGAGCATTACAGTGACAGAGAAAGCAATAAATCATATACTATATTATTTGTAACAGTTATACAAACTATGTACATATCATTAAACAGTAAATACTATAGAATGTTTTTTCAGCCAAGAAGTCATAATAAAACTACTGCCAATGAGAAGCTGCAACTACCGTATTTAATGCCACCTGAAACTTAAGATTAATTGGGTTTACTCACATACAAGATTACCTATTAACCCTAATCATCTCTGAAACAGGGAATGGCAAATATTGAATTAAACTTATTATGCGCAAATTATATTAACATTTATAGGTCATCCCAGTCTCTAAGGTAGCAATACGACACTGCCAGTGCCAACAGTAAGAACACAATAGAATTGCAGGTCAGCGTGTGTGCGGGCGTGTGCGCAATAGCTGGCAGCAATATTGGAATGATTTTATGAGCGCACATGCGCATATGCTCATGGTGTGCGAGTCAAGAACAGCAACGCTGCACTTATAAGGATTGGAAAGTGGCTCTTCAATAGCGACAGTGGTTTATGGACCATTTGAAAATCCATTTCAACAAGAAGCAGTGACCTAAAACGGAGAGCACGGCATTCCAAAGTAGAACTTAACAAACCACAACATGTCCTTGTGAACAGTGAGCACCGAATTCAAAGCAACTAAGACATTCTGGATGAGTGCCGACTTGCTAGGAGGAGAGTGGCAACACAAATTAGAGAATGAAAAGAAATGTGCATCTATGCACAATTATAATCCTTCCTGCCATGGTGCTCAGGGAGAATGTTTTGGCACCAAGCTAAACAAAGTATTCACTCAACAGGTGCCTTTGTGGAGGCTTTTACATTTGTAATTGTCAACAAGCAGTGAAGAGTGATTCGAATGAGATAATGGGAGTGTTTGCAGGACAAAACCTTGAAATCAAGTCTGGACTACAAAGATCAATAAAAGATAAGAAACAGATAGATGCATGCAGGTTCTTACCCTTGACACTGTGAGGGGCATGCTGAAATCCTTGCCACCTTGCAGTCTAAAGCCCCATGGTGCCGGGCCAGCAAGGGTTATACAATACACATTCTCCATGGCCTTGAGGAAGAAGGAAATAAATAAATAAATAAATAAATAAATAAACAAACAAACAAACAAACAAGACCTAAATACTGATCTGGTTCAAGCTGAGTTTTTTTTACTACAGATATTGAGATAAGGATTAAGCTACAGAGTGAAAAGTTTCATAAAATCAATTGTACCTGCTAGTAATGTGGAAAAAACAGACTGTATTCGCATTTGATTTGATATTGTTGGATTTGGATGAAACGTTTGAAGGAAAATAAAGTAGTTTCTTTGGAAGAAAAATTAATTACCTCATTCCCCTGATTTCTTAAGAGAAAATATGGTAATTTGAGAAACACCAGACAGACTTAGCTGAACGCATGTGCCAAAGAATTCACACACTGAAAAGCGCATGATTATTCATCAAATTCACCTGACCCGGTGCCCACCCCAGAACTTTATTGATAGTTAGGCCTATAAACACAATATTAATATTTAAAGACATACCTTAAATAAAGCATAGGCCACATAAGACAACAATATACTGTATCTTAAATAACCAAAACCCTATTTTCCTACTGACATAGCGTTTAAAACAACAAACCACATGTTAACAAGGGCCAGATATCTAAGGCTATGTTGCTTGTGGTCACCAAGGGTACTGTAGGCCTACCTCTGCCCTGTATATTTCACCTCCCCCTCCCACTTCCTGCCCCCTACACTCCAACCCTAAACTAAAAGTTGAATTGCTATACGTGAAACATAACTACCTGCAATGCAAACATACCTTATCGTCGTAACCCAAACCTGTGAGCCAGAAAGCAAGAAAGTTGGGGGGCTAAAGGCAAGTAGACTCTGCTGGCAAACCCTACCCCTTTTTGTGACACAGGCAAGCCCATGCCTTGCAACACTCCTCAGAGGCTATATAAGGAATGTAAAACAACACCAAACTATTTCAGCCCAACACCCACATGAGTCACAGAAGGGGGAGAGGAAGAGGGGGAGACAGAACATTACCCATACATACTACCCATACACACTGCCGCTTTGTAAAGAAAATACAACTAGAATGTGTTTGTTTGCTATTATATCAAAGTAACAAGTACCCTCCTGACTAAGGCCCAGGACATGATGCCTAATAAGGAAGTTTGCAGAATCCTGCATCCCATCCACATGACATTGTGTGTATAACCAAAACAGCAATAAACAGCCTACAATAAAACACCAACCTTTTAAAGTAACAGATGGAGTCTATTTGCAATAAACCCCTAATTAAAATTCAGATATCCTTATATCCTAGTAAGAAATTTGCTAATTTAATGCATTACACAGTAATGGCAAAGAGAAACGTCTGTGCCCCTAGTCATTACTCCAATTTACATGTCATGCAGATAAATGCTAAATTAGACAATTTAATAAATGTTTATGGGCTCAACCCCATTACAGGCTTGCAGGTGCCTAAGAACACTCTGAGATGTTATGTAGGCCTAAATCTTAATTTCAAAGTGGTCAGGTATTGAATTGACACTATCTTACATCTAATAATACGAATAAGCCACAAATCTTAAAAGACTAAGTAGATTAAACTTCAAATTATAATGTCCTCTATTGCGTATCTAGACTACAAACTACATTTTAGGCATAAGGGGGAAACGTTTATTCTATAGTTCCTTGGAAATCAACAGACACGTTTTCAGTAAATTAAGACTTATTCTAAACATAACTACAGTAGGCTACTTGTGACCCTGTGCAACAAAAAGGCTGTCATAAGATACTTAAATGAATGGAAATGCACCAAGATGCAAAAGTAGGCTATTGCTAAAGGCCTGAATCGCCGATGCTATGACAAATTCCCCACGAACCCAATATATTTGTATTGTAAATATAACCCGTATTCAAAGAAAAGTAATGTAGTTTTTACTCAAACTATAAACTATAAAAATAAAATACCTCGAGATAAACTGTTAGGCTATTTGGACAATCGAATTAGCCTACCTCTCGTCCCTCCTTCTGTTCTCCGGACATCGCGAGTAAGTTTACTTTTGTCTGGATGAAATATTCACTCAAGTTAGTAGACCGGCCTTAACTTCGGACTTCCTCAAAGCAGACGTCGGAAAGGCACTGTGGATCACTTTTAGAGAAGCGGTGATCATTCCCAGTAATTCCTTTAGTAGGACCATACTATAACGTCATCAAGTCACATGGGTAATCGGCAAAAAAGATATAATAAATAAATAAAACAATCTACAAGTTGGTCATAGCCGAGTTTCATCTGAGAAATGTTATTTGATAGCCTAGACAATTTTAGTGAAATAGAGTAGTCAACAAAACATAGGTAGTAAAAAAGCATTTGTTTGAAGTACATTATATTATTTAAATTGACATTGAGTCCTCCTTGAGTTTAGATATCGACAATGGTTAATGAAATAAATAATTTCAGTTGTTTTCACAATTAATTAGAACAAAAAGTAAAATGTAACTGATTCATCCATCCATCCATCCATCTTCATCCGCTTATCAATAGTCGGGTCGCGGGGGCAGCAGCTTCAGCAGGGGACCCCAAACCTCCCTTTCCCGAGCCACATTGGAAAGCTCTGAC
>JAOEGT010050533.1:0-19778 GCA_025447795.1 Speoplatyrhinus poulsoni | reverse complement strand
GTTGCTCGGGAAAGGGAAGTTTGGGGTCCCTTGCTGAAGCTGCTGCCCCCACGACCCGACTCCGGATAAGCGGGAGAGGATGGATGGATGGATGTTCAATCAAGTGTATAGGAGGACACGTGTTTTACAGATAAGCCTTCTAAGATAAAGCGATGTCAAGTTAGGATTGATTTTAAGGGTTTATTGCTTGTTTTTAAATCTTTAAATGGTTTGGCTCCTCTCTTATCTGGCTGAACTCCGACAGTACATTGCAGTTCCCCAGTACGATTACTGAGGTCAACTAAACCGGTTCCTACTGGATGTCCCAAGAGCCAAGCTCAAAACTAATGGGGACAGAACCTTTGCAGTGACTGCCCCTATACTCTGGAATAGCCTACCATTGCATATTCCATTGCATATTCTAAGTCGTTGTTAAAAATCCATCTTTTCAATCTGGCTTTTGCTCCTACTTGAGTTTGGCATCTGATGTACTGTATTATTCTGTGGTGTTGTTGTATTTCTTTTTGTTATTTGCTTTCTTTGATTTTGCATTTGTAGTTTTTATACCTTCTCCTGTGAAGCACTTTGGTCAACTACAGTGTTTTAAAAGTGCTATATAAATAAACTTGACATTGACATAGTTCTATGGTGTATTCACGTAACTTCGCCCTTCTAGTCAGCTGAATGGAAGCATCATGGAGCATAACTCAAACAAAAGCAAAACAAAGGCTAAAAATATTGTTAATTAATCATAATCGAGGTATGATGTTCAATTAGTCGTGATTTTTATTTTAGGTCAAATCGTGCAGCCCTACCTGCAATGTAGTTTTAGTATGAAACACAGACGGTAACATTTCCCTGCCGAGTGGCTCAAAATCCTTCTCCCTACCTTTCGGCACAGTTATGCTTCAACTCAGTGAGCTGGGGAATACATCTTCTGAGGTTCTGAGGGCTTTACAACAACACCAGAAAGTGTAACTTTACTGGACACAGCACAATGACATCGTGTGTCACTAATAGTGGCACTGAAACATCTACAGTATGTCCATAGTACCAGTAGATGTAGCCGGCGTGAAGCTTTATATTGTAAACAACATTCCACATAATTTTTTTTTCTTCTTCATTAGTTTAATGTACTTATTAAAATATGTGCTCTCGTGTCCCTCTCCCATTAGACGAGGAACAGGAGACCTCGGGGGACTTTGGCAGCGGCGGGGCAGCCGTCATTCTCTTGGACGACCAGGAGGAGGAGCCCACGCGCAGCGTGCTGAGCAGGCAGAAGAAGAGACGCGGTGGCCGCATCCACCCCCGGGCAGCCATTGAGGATGACGAGGACCAGGAGGAAGATTACAAAGAGGATGAGATGGGATACGTTTGGTAGCTGCGCCCCCCTCTCTGCTTTGCCCTCGACCATCCAGAGACTTCTGAGAACTCTGATCTGAAGCCATTTGTCCCGCCCCCAGCTGTCCACCTTGGTATTGGTCTATCTTTTGAACTTTTGGCTGTCGTCCAGCCAAATGTCTCTCTATTCATGGGTGCCAAAGACGTCACTTCTGATGTACCTGCCACCATATTTGTACCAAACTCCGACTATTTTAGACGGCGAATACAGCGCATGTAATTGAGACAGGAAGAAATTATTGGTTGCGATTTTGCGATTCGTATTACCTCATCCAACTGTATTTTGTACCTTACAATCTGCAAACGTCAAACAACAAAACATAACCCGAGCATGCTGTATGAACATTTTGTTTCATGGATCATCTTCCTTCGTTGTCTCCAATAGTTCTATGGTAGAGATGGGAGTTGGGTAGCTGACAGGACACAAATATGGCGGCGCTAACCTACAGTGACGTCACGTGGTATCTATGAATAGTAACTGTTGTCTTTATCATGTGTTCCATTTCAACAGACAACTACTCCCTAGACACTATTACATTGTGATACCTGTCTGCTGTCATTTCTTGCTCTCTCTGCCTTTGCAGAGCGCTCCTTAACTTATCTTTGGTCGGTTTATGAGGTCAGATAGTTGACCTTCCACCAGTGGTCCATTTGAATGTTTTGTGGTCTGAATTGGGTTTGTTCTTTCTATATTCCTTTCAGCAACAGCCTCCTCTGTGTGTGCTTTCACTCTCTGTTCGTGGAGGATTGTAAATTATTTATTTATATTGAATGTTCCAGACTGCCCCAATTCTTCCAGTTGTTGTTGTTATTGTTGTTGATGCATGTTTTCCATCGTGTTTCTGTAAGACAGAGATTTACCAGGCCAGTGCTATCTCTATTGTTAAACAGAAAAAAAGGAAAATGGCTGCTCCAGTAGTATGTTGCTATTTCATGCTGTATAGTGTCTCTGTGGTTCTTCTCTCAATCTTAGGAGGAGACTAGCTGCTGCTTCATAAACATGTTAGCAATGGAGAAACACAAAAAGGCTGATCAAATTGCCAGAGACCATTGTCATGAAGCAGGCTTAGAGCAGTGGTTCTTAATTTAGATTTTTTAATACATGTTTAACATTATTTAATCTAGTTTTGCAATCTTCGGTAGTACTAAGTCATTTTAATAGTGATAGTGTGGATAGTTGAACACATTTTATGCTATCATATTGGTATTAGACTGGGTATATTTGGTGATTTAACAGATGATTCTAAAGCTTCTTAGAGTGAGTAGCCTACAGTTACAAATGGGGCTGCCCGCTAAAAGTTGACAAGTCGAATCATAAACATTCAGTCAACTGAGATTCTTCAATTCAGTCGTTTTTTCAGTTTTTATTTTATTTTGTTTCAGAGAACACACAGATACTTAACATAACTGTTTGTGAATAGGTCTGGCCACGCTCCATTGAGAGGTGTTCGTAGACATTTCGTCCTACTTGGCTTTGCCCTCTGGTTAATTTTGAAACTATTGGACAGTGCTGAGCCAATCGGCGTTGCTACAACTGTTTTGGTCAGCTCATCTAGCTCTACCACCATTTTGAAACACGCTTGACTTCAACATCACCTTTCTAACCCACGCTGATTGGGCCGCCAGCAGGGTGGCTGCGCAAACTCTAATCATGTGGTCATGATTTCCAGACTATAATCTCAGCAAAATAAATTGAGTTGACAGCATAGTCTGGCGGAGCCTGGGTACTAGCCTAACCCAGTCACATTAGACATATAGCCTACGGCTCTAGGCTAGGCTTGTATGACTTGTGTTGCATTTGACTGTTAATGTGATCAAAATACATCACTGAAACTCACACCAGGGGATTTTCTGGTTGCCAGATAGTCTAGATTATGACTAGACATTATGATTAGACACACCGTTATGTGGAAAAAGGATCTAAATCATCGTATTGATCAAGCCAGATCCGATCTGACAAATACTGAGTCATGTACAGCCCAGTTACAAGTTGAGAGTTGGAACACCCTGATCACTAGACTATCCTGATCCCTCGGGGGACAAACCAGTTGCAAATCACTGCTTTACCTGTATTTATAGCATGTGTGGTACTGCTATATATGGAATTCTCCCTGATTTTCCAATAATGGTTTTGATTGATTGTTTCAAAATGGTCACGTGTTATGTGAACACACAGTATGGAAGGTTTCTGTTACAGTGTCAAGCCAATGTCTAGGTCAGGTTTAGGTTGTTTGAAGTTGGACAAACATTGCCCACTGTCTGTTGAACCTACTTCATCACAGAGGCCTCGACCCTTTGACTGTTGATTTGCTGCTGCTATGCAGATCTGCGTGGACACTACAGTAGGTGGAAGCTTCTCCTAAGCTGGCAGACATGAATCTGGAGATGCCTCCCAATGTGTGTACAGTTATTGCTTATATTTGCCATGTCAACAAGTGAACCTTTTATTTGTAATTTTGGAACTTGTAAGTAAAAAGGCAACGTGAGTGTCTTTTTAACCTTCCACAAATGTGTCAATTTTTCTCGTCTGTTATTGTTTGCAAGCTTTTTATTTCTATATGAGAAAAAGTCAAACTTGTGGTTGAAAAGAAATTCCTCTAGCTCTGTTTACTATTTTCTCCTCTCACCGCAGAGTGCTTTAGAATAAGACATCTTTATAACTATGTCTTACACAGTTTCACCAGCACAATGTTGGTGTAATTAACAGATTTGCTGAAAATAAATGTATTTTATATACAGTACCTTGAACATTAACCATCTTCACTCTCCTCAGGAGTTTCACTATAACAGGACTTTCACTAATAATAATAATAATAACTTTGATTTTTATAGCGCCTTTCACAGGACCCAAGGACGCTAGCAGATAACTGATTGTTCAAACAAAGCAAAAATACAATAAGTAGTTTTCATAATATTGTATACTTTTCTGTTGGCACAAACTTTCACATGCACAATATTGGTGTAATTTAGTAGCCTGGCCAGGCTCCATTGGGAAGTGTTCGCAGTCGTTTCCTCCTACTTGGCATAGACCTCTGGTTAATTTAGAAACTATTGGAAAGCGCTGAACCAATCGGCGGCTAGTTGCTACAACTGTTTTGATCACCTCATCTAGCTCTACCACCATTTTGAAACACGCTTGACTTCCAGGTCATCTCACTAACCCACCCTGATTGGACCGCAGCAGGGTGTGTGTACGAAAGCTAATGCAAGCATGATTTCCAGACTATAATCTCAATGAAAGGATAGTGATCTGAGAGCAATAGTAGAGGCGGAACCAGGCTAGTAATTTAGAGATTATCTGGAAATAAATATTTTATTTATGCATTAGAATCCAGCCCAGAATTTTTTCAGGGCTGCTCAGAAGTACTTCTAAGTTCTTTCACCCTTAAAAATGGCCCTGAAGGAATACAGGTTGAGTTCCTGCACTACAAAACCGTGTAAAGGTGCTGTGTCTCCTGAATCTCTGCACGAAAAGTGCAAAATAAAAATGTCAACTCCTATTGTGTAATAATATTGTCAATAATCTAAGGCTAAGATTTATTGCCATCCATCAGTTCTCCAACCTTTTCAAAGCCTTGATAAAGCAGTTGCTTGCAGCTTTTAGAAATGCGGCTGAATTGAAGTAGACTGCACATGATTTATCTTTTGGTTTTAAACTGGGAGCCTTGCAAATGGAGCAGTGGCTACTATTAGAAAAGAACACAAAAGTGTAATGAGATTTTTTGACGTATAAAAGGCTAACGAGACAGCTGACCCTGTCGGCTAGTTTGGAACGACCCACTAAGCAGTTTGAAACTGCTGTTGTACTGGCAGTCACAGGATAAGGGGTGGCTGACCCCCTGCCAGATACATGTAGAATAGCGACATCAGCCATTCAAAGTTATTAAATTGGATCAAAAGTAATCTTAAACTTAAAACTATATCAGGTGCTCTGCATAGTAATAGCAACCATATTATGTGACTATAGAGTCAAGCCATATAGCCTTTGCATGCCACACTCGATACTGTTTTTAGTAATCGTTAGGGATTAGAACAGGACAATATGTAAAATACCTGCACATATAATTTCCTCTAGGCTTAGCAGTTTCTTATGTTGTTGTTCTGTGAATAGCTCCAGGTGTATCAGCAACAAATTACTTTATTCAAATTACTAATTCATTGGTTTTGCTACAGAGAGTAAATTTCTTTAAAACGCTTGTAAACACCGCACTTTACTTTTGTACTGCACTGGTGCTCTCACTCTCTACACACACACAAACTTGTGCACACATGCTGCTAATTTCACTCCATGAAACTTGTTTGTTTCCCTCCTCTGACAAGTGTGTCATTTTGATCTTGGAGTAGGTGACGTGTGGTTGAGGTTTATTCCTGGGGCACTTGCTTTCTCTGTAACATTTTTATTTATTTCCCCACAAATGACTTCCTTGACAGACATCCCCTCCTCCATATGCTTAATTAAAGGGACAATCTGACATTTTGTTCCACTGGGTAGAGTATATAGCACCCTCCAAAACACACCTCAAGTTGCTACTGCAAATTGGCTTGTTTTGTTTTTGTGTTTTCCCATGCAAGAGCGTTGCTCACATCCTTGCGATTGAAACCAGAACAATGTTGTTTCTCCAATGGCTGCAAAACAATCTCCGATTACCCCTTTAAGTCCAGGGACTGCTTTTTTGCGTGGTATTAGTAATTTGTGTTACATTTGTCTTTACAATGAACATGTTCCTACAAAGCCTATATGGCAAACTGTTTGATATGTGGCATTGGGAAGATATTGGTGTTAATACCCTACCATTTCACATCGCCATTACAATGTAGACTAACCCCAAATGAATAGTGCATGTGTTTGTGTGTTATATGTAATATACCCTCAATGGATACGTTTCAATCTGAGAAATTTCCATTAGGCTATATATGCCATACATTTAGCAGTGATTCTCTTATAAATACTGTATCTAGTGCAATTTAAGTAAAAAATCTACAAAATCTTGCCACATGGCATACTTTATATCAGGTGTTCCCAAACTTTTTTTGTGCCAGGACCCACCTAGAGAGGATTGATCTATTTAGAGACCTACCAAACACCAAGTACCGGTAACATCATTTTCATTTTAGCTAATGCTATACCTGTGTGTGTGCGCCAAATATTTTTGAGCAGAGCACTCCAGAACAGAGGAGAGGGGTGTTTTTCACTTCGGTGCAGGTCCATGAGTAGTCTGTTTTCTCGCAACTTTGCTCACGACCAATGAGTGGAACAACACAATATTAAAGCTCGAAAGCCTTTCATTGACACTCTTCATTCATTCAACGACCGCTTGCAAATTTCACGACCCACTCGCTCCAACTCTGTGACACACCTGATGCACAGTTTGAAAACCGCTGCTTTATATAATATGATATTCAGATTTTATAGCTTTAAACTTTGTTACTGCTA
Organism: Speoplatyrhinus poulsoni; assembly: GCA_025447795.1. Classification (NCBI taxonomy): domain Eukaryota; kingdom Metazoa; phylum Chordata; class Actinopteri; order Percopsiformes; family Amblyopsidae; genus Speoplatyrhinus; species Speoplatyrhinus poulsoni. Next base: position 12,964 of record JAOEGT010050533.1, on the reverse strand, counting down.
GACACAAATGTACACATTTCTACAATAGAGAATGAAGATGAATCCACATTAATATTTGGCTAAATAAAACAAAAACACCTATGTGAAACCTAATCGGTGCAGACAGGGTATTCAGTAGGGATTATCCGCTATCAGATACAGCTCACCTCTTCCTTTGAACTCTGTCGTGCTTGACTGCAGACACATTGTACAAGTACTGTAGGCACTTGATATACATTATGCACCCCCCCACACACACACACACACACACACAACAGCAACATTTGCTCATGCAAATTGTCAAAATAAAACAATTTGGTAGCCCGCACACTTGAGTGCGATAACCAACAAATGTATAAATGTATTACAAATTTGCAAATATACACACTGTGCCATTCTCACTAACATTTCTGGAAATGCAGCCAAAAAGGCTTGTGATCACACCTAATTACCAAGAGTGGTTCTAAATTATCCAAGGGAAACGCCTCAAATATGGTTCCAATGCTTTCAATGCTGGTGACCCTGGATACATTTAATTGTAATATGTTGTGCAATCAGGCAAAACCAATACATATTAAAATGAGTTTCACATTACCTCCACACCAATTACTTTTGTGTAACAGCTTTTTTACTTTTTGTGTCTGTAAAATTAATTGGGACTAGTCTTATCCACCTAGCTATGTAGCCTAATGTAGTAGCCTCTGTATTCTTTTCTGAAACAAATGCATTATTTTGGTTCAATGAAAATGTGAGTCGAACATTTGAATACTGTGGAATATCATTGCCCCCTAGTGGCAGGTTTATTGTGGAAGGCTATTTAAAACATACAGACATTATTATGTCTAAATAATACTGCCTTGCATTTTAAAGTTGATGTGACCAGTGTATCAATATATAATATATAACATAATACACTTTCACTATTTCTTGTGAATGTCTATGTACAGTGCATATAACTTGGTTCACTTTACTGTAACAACATGAAATGTAGTGTGCATAATCTGAGGATAAAACAAAAAGTTTTAAACATTTTATGTTTCACATCAATCAAAGGTCTGGTACAAGGAAGACCTCGTTGTCATGGTTTTGGTTATGGCTGTAAAACAACAAAGTATCATGCTTGTTCTGGAAACACTTGTCATTTCCTAATGGTCAGATGAAGTAGTCTCCGCCTCTTCCCGCCATTAGCACTACGTCACATAAGCAACTCTGTGCTGAACGTCTGATGCATAGACCCCGTGTAAGCTCGACAGGGTTTTCCGAAATTGAGAAGTACATTTTCATTGGCTGGTAGCATTGTCACTCACGAAGTCTGTATGTGTATTTCCGGTGTGACGCTAGTGCAGTAGCCTGCTTTATTTACTCAAATCAGTTGTTACATTTACTTTAAGTACAGTAGCCTACTTATCTAACAGAACAATACCTGATATCAACCAGAGTCGTGTTGGTAAGTTTCTCAACAAATTCTTCTGTGTAAGTTTAACGTCCGACTTCGTCACCGAGTTACGTAGTTGGTTGATGTCAATCAAAATACCTCTCCCATCAAGTAGGCGGATCTTGACGTGGTTATCCAGCACTGTGTCCCAGACTTTACGTGAGTAAAGCCTGGCTCTGCTAGACTAAGATGAGTGACAGCTACCAGCGGTTACTCTGTTCAGCGACTTCACCATCCATGATCAGTGGAAGCCTACCACTGGCACCGCCTTCAAGGTAACCAGGTCTGACAGCAGGTGTGTCCGAGAGTCTCCTTGTGCTATTGTTCAGATCTTAATATAATGAGACATAAAGTAGACTGTGAGTGTACTAATGATGTTCATGCCATAACGTGCTGTCATCATTATGACAGGGAATGAGGAACTCTTACCTGAGATCGCCAACAGCATCTTGCGTCTGGCTCCGAAGGTGGACACCCCAACTTCCTTGAGGTCGTCCTCAGAGAGAGTGAGGAATGTCTGGTAGTCAATCTAGCGGAAAAGGGTGCAGCTTGCATTCAATGTAATACTAAGAGCGAAACAGCTATCCTATCACTTCTATAAACAACACAATGCTGTAATTATTGTACTCACTGTGAGTCAAGTCAATATTATGTATATAGCCCTTAATCACATTGCAGTATCAAAGGGCTTCACAAGCCCAAACTTCACATGTAAACAAACAACCCCTTAACCTGCTTCTCACCCAAGGCAAGGAAAAATCTATAAAATCCACATGGGATTATAAAGGAAAAAACCTGGGAAAGGGACCTCAGAGGAAGGATTCCACCCCTCCAGGACAGTTAGGATAATAGGGCAACACAAATTTGAAAATATACGGCATATATACTATATATTGAATGAAATTAATCAGATTGTGTATTACATAGAAACTAGCATGTTGTATGAATGAACTACGTTTTGTAATGGTCAGTCAAACGTAATATTGAAAGATGCCATGGGAGGATGTGTGCTGGGCCCACTTTTGTGTGCCTATGTGTGTGTCCTCCACATAGATGCTACAAGAGGCATGAGGTGTGCCTACCTCTTGCTCTTCAAACACGTCCATGTATTTGCCTAGACCTAGCTGCCTGAGAAGCTCAGGTAAATCATCTGTGGTTTGGGGGGAGCGGCTTCGTTGGCTGCAGGTCGACGCCCTCCTGCTCAAGCAAACGCCCTCAAAGTAGCTCCCGCTGCTCAAGAAGCACTCCGCTAGGGGTCAGAGGTGAACAAATACAGTAGCCTAATACATAAATAGTAGACTTTTTATTTATAAATAAAAGGTCTCTAATAGCCTACTGTATTTAAAATGTCTCTAAAAGCCTACTGTATTTAAATGCAGTAGCTAACTAATTTTAATAGGCATTTTGATTGCAGCCTTCCAGTCATGTCAATCAGAGATGTTGACTGACTGTCCACACCTAATAGGCTATGTTTATGCATAATTGTTAATGTTAGCATTATGTTTAAGCCTATGTTGTATATTGAATATGCCTAATTCTTAGGCATATTCAGGGTTGGGAAGTAACTGATTACATGTAATGCATTACTTGTAATCTGATTACAAAAAAACATTAACTGTAATCCATTACATTTACCAGCTAAAAGAGTGGAATGAGATTACAGGTATTTAAAAAAAAAAGTGATGATTACTTCTAGGACTACTTTCAAATATAAAAGGGAGGTTTGCAGAAGAAAAATGCATAAAGCAATCGGCTATTCTCTTATTAACCTTTCATTAACAACAATCAATAATTGAATTACATCCTACTTTAATCTGATCCCCTCCGCAACATAAACGGTCACAAAAATTGAAAGATTTGACGTAGCCTACCACTGTAGTTGCTTTGGGTTGCATTTCAAAGAACAATGTTTATGCGTGAAGTAATATGGAAATGAATGTTATTATGATACTAAATATAGATATTACTAAAGTAGGTATTACTAAAATAAGTACTAAAATTATAATCTATCGCAATTTTTGGATTAAATCAAAATATTACGGTACTGATTATAATTTTAGTATAGGTAACAGATTACATTTCAAATGCAGCCTACCCAACCCTGGGCATATATTACACTATAGATTTTCTACATGTGTCTGGTTCTTCACGGTAAAGAATCCTCTCTTTTCAGTATCACTGAGTCAGTTGGTTTTAACCAATAGGGTATATCGTTCTGTGCCAGTTTCGCGTACTGACAGTATGTGACATATAGATCTAGAACAGATATCGAGTTATATAAATACCTTTGTTTTATAATATTATCGGCGCTGGCGTAGCTCAATTGGTTACTTCCTTGGCAACTAATCTGACGTACCGCGGCTCACAGGTTCGAACCATGGGCGCTGTCTAGCGTTTTATTTTTCTCCACGTTTATTGTCCAACAAAGCGATCGTTTGTGTTAAATGACTGCTATAGATATATACAGATACATAAGAAGGTTAAACCACCTATGTCACAGTAGCGCAGTTGAATATCCAGTCCACAATGGTAGTTTGTAGGCTACTAAAATAGTGGCGATGATAGTGCCTATCATATTTTATCCTATAACAAATAATCTATAAAACACCCAGGCGTAGGCTACACCTCACTCTGAAACTACTTTAAGAACACTACAAACGTTTCCAAAGAAATATGTCGTTTAACGTTCAGAACGGTTGGTGCACTGAACGCACCCTTAGCCTGCCAGCTACATAATTACGTTTGCTCTGTGGTATAGTCGGCGCTGGCGTAGCTCAATGGTTACTTCCTTGACAAAACTCATCTGAAGTGGCCGCGGCCCTTAGGTTCGAACCATGGGCGCTGTCTAGCGTTTTATTTTTTATCACATTTTTGTCGTCATGGATTATTCTGTTACGTATATGATATCCATAATGTATTGCTAACTCACGCGTTTAAAAGATAAGTTATATTTAACGCAGAGTAGGCTACGACGGCAAAACGAATCGTTACACCACACTCCAGATACCAGATTTATTCTAAAATAGGCTACAACCCACACAGAAATATTTATAACAGGCTAATAGGCTAATCTAAACACAAATGAGGCCATACGTCGGACGACCTAGTGTAGGGAATATTGCAAATCGCTCCCGTAATGTAAAATTTGTTAAGCAACATAAGCGCAGTAGTCTCATTCCGTTCCCGCGCTGGCGTAGCTCAATGGTTACTTCAATTGAACTATCAATTTCAGTCTCGATCATCGAGGTTCGAACCATGGGCGCTGCCCAGCGTTTTTTCACCCTTTCACCTTTCTGTTGTCTGTAAGCATCGTATGTAAAGTGGATTTACGGCCTATATAAAAAATAAATACAATCACGTTAATTTCAGTTTTTATTATATTTTATGTATAGACCGTGATTACTTTTAAATAATAATAGTATTCCTTGCTAAATAGTTGGGTTACAGTAGCATATTATTCTATTGCTCATGTGTTTGCAGGAAGAACTCCATACTGCAAACAATTTTACGTTAATTTTAGTTATTAACCTGAAGCTATCTTAGCTGTTGTTCTCTATTGCTGTTATTATATTAATCTATAATAGCAAATAATGCAACTATTCCTCTTAATAGTTTGGCTATTTAGTTTGATGTGTCTGCAGGAAGAACATTGAAAACTCACAGTTGTTGTCACTATGGCCTCTGTTCACGGAGGAGGCAAACGGGAAGGAAGATCCTGAGGACGAGAGGTTGGAGGGGGGCGAGGAGGGCGAGGATGAGGAGGACGAGGCTGCAACGGGTGAGGATGAAGATGTGGAGCTACGTCTGTCCCTCCAGTTGTCAGAATCACTGCCGTTGCACATTCTTTCTTTCCCGGCCTGACTAGTCCATGACTGGAGAGAGGCGAGCAGAAATACAAATGATAGTAAAGATGCCTTAAAGATGTCAAGTTTTTCTCTTTCACTCTCTCTCTCTCTCTCTCTATCTCTCTCTCTCTCTCTCTTTCCCTCTCCCTCCATCTCTCTCTCTCTATATCTCCCTCTCTCACCCTCTCTATCTCTCTCTCTCATCCTCTCTATCTCTCTCTCACACACACACACTCACACTCACACACAGTACTAAACCTACAGTAGCATCTCAGTCATTCTTGTTTCATGAGAGGTCCACCTCTTGGCCTTTCAGCCACTGTCTGGGGACTATTTAGAGAGCTGTTTAGAATACTTTAGTAGAGTTTAAAAGTCAAGGAGATTACCCCAAGCTTTCAATGCGATCAGCAACTATTGGAATGCTTGATGTGGATTGAGGAGGAGGTGGTTTGAGGACGTAGCAAGTGTTCAAGTTAGCAGCAATCATAATTGCTTTGAATAAGAGGGATTCTATTTGTGTGGAAGTAACAAAATAATATTTTCCTAGAAAACTATAAATGTTAGTTCCTACGGTACTGTGAGGATTCTATTCAGCATCCACGTGTTTGCACCACTGTATATACAGTGTTTTACTGGTCATTTATACCTGTTGTTGACCAGTACTGTTGCTTAGGTATGGTTTATAGCTGCGTCGACTAATGTTCCTCATTTCCTTGACTGCCTCAGCAGGCATGGACTTAGAAAAGCCCATGCCACTCCATGTGTCTGTAGGGGTCCGAACCTCTGTCATCACAGGGTCTCTCTGCATGGCTGAAACAATAAACAAACTGAAAAAAGAAACTGGCAGCATTATATGTGTATACGCATTAATATTCATTCTCACATAGATTTGTTTTAGCGGCATTTAAATTAATTAATAATCAGAATGTGTTTTTTAGACATTGGAACATTGTCGAGGTTTGATGAAGCATACTGTTTTGAGAACAAAAGGCACATGTGGCTACTGTCAGCAAGAAAGCAGGAATACATACACACTTCCATCAGTGAATGCGGTTGCTATGACAACCTGTCTTAGTAGGGTCACAACACTTTCACCGCAAATTGGAGCCAAAAGCTACGATTGAGATAACTTAACCATCATGTACTTTTTTTCAGCACAGGTTTATATGCAATTATCTAGGTTGTGTAAATGTTATGATGACCAGCTCAGCAACTGTATTAGTCAATTTCTGTTGATCCTATGTCAACTATATTACAGCTATAAACATCCAGGCCTTTTAGAAACAAGACAACCAACTACAAAACAGCGAAACAAGCAAAAACAGGCATACTGTAGGTTAAAGTGGTGGAGTACAGTAGTCATTTACATTACATAATTACAATGTGCTTTCTGTGAACTTCTCTATATGGAGATAAATATCACAGGCGTGTTAGTAGAATTACCACCAAATACTCCAGAATAAGGATATTTTTCGCAAAACCATTGTACTGTACTACATAGCATTGGAGTTTGTCTTATAGAGGCTATGCCTATTCCCTAGGCTACGTTTAATGATGACAGAATAATTTCAGCTTCATACTGTATGTGTACTCTGTAATTACTAGCACGCAACATGTCTACTAAAGCCAAGACTGTGGAAATTAAGACAGTTAAAACCAGCTCTGATAAATGACAGATGAACCTGGGAGTCTCTTAGCGCGCAAATAGCATCCATGTGTGAACGTGACAAACTCAACAAAGAGTGCGATACCATAAGGATTATAACTGTTGGGGAGTCACTTGCGCACACGCACACGCGTGCACGTGCACTGGCACATGTTCGTGTTCACGTGTCTCTATTCATATGGTGGCATATGGGTATCTTAATGACTTTGAAGCAGATGGCTCATTCAAGCTGCTAATTCATAATCCCATAAAGCAACACGGAGGGAATTTAGGACCGTTTGGCTGCAGATCCCAACAATATCCCTCATTCCAGATGATAGATGAGGTTGTAGCTCGTGCCTGTATGTGAGCTTGTAATGCGTGTGTGCGTGCTTGCATGCATGCAGAATCGTTGTGTGATGTGCTTGGCATCTGCCTAACTGTGAATCCAGTTTGTGGGTGTGAGTGGGTGCCAGTTCTACTCAATTATAACTTTGGAAAAGTACAACCCTCAAACTTATCTCCATCAGCCTGTGATGTTGTGCAGCGCTGAAATAGATCCCCTCTCTATAAAATCCCTGGCTCTGGATCAATGTGTAACTCCATTTCAGGTAAATATTATAATGCACGTTCCCTTACCACTGCAAACAATAGAAGTGATCATATCATATAAGTATAGTCAGGACATTTGGAACTAGTACCCGGATTCACTGCAGTGCAAGACCTAAGCCTGGCTGCCACCTTCCCCTCTTAAAGTCCACTAAGAGAGGCATATCTGTAAAGCTGAGGGGGGGAATGGTTTAATACATTTGTCTTTGTACAGCCCTTAGGGCAAAGAAATAAATAAAATATTAAGCAGCACTAACCTTGGGTAGCCAGAAGTTTCTTCTGCTCATAGTCGTAATCCTACAACCAGAAAGAGGATATAGACGTGGTAAATTATTCAAGGAATGAAATTCATTTTTTCCATGGCTTCTAGGGACAGTGGGGTAAATCTCATATACTGCAAGAACATACTCAATATGGCACTTTTTGCTGTTATGATGGCAGTGGACTTGATAACTGCGTATGGTAACCTTTGAGGGCAAGCGCTGACAAATAATACTGCAGACAAATAAACATATGAATCCGTTCCCAGAATATAATTTAGAAGGTTCGGCAAAGTGACCCCTCAAACGTGACAACGCAAATATTATGTTTCCTCTGTGTTCAGTGTTGTCTACTATCTAAAGCCGTCATATTATTCCAAGGATCCTTTAAGGAAATCATTAAAATACCATCGGTGTTCTACATGAAGTGATTATTTATACTTTATTTACTTATACTTTAAACAGTTTTTTAAATTTCTCCACTTATTTCTTCACTTTAGTGAGAGCTACTATTCATAAATCCTTCTACGAATACCCTAAAGCTTACAGTGTTTTTTTTACCATTTACCATTTACCATAAAGTGAAATAAAGTTAAATCAATGGACATTCTTCATAGAGAGAAAGAAGTGCTAAATGTCTATCAATTGAACATAGCAAATGTTGGAGACAGTTATAATGCAAAAACTGTGTACTCAAATGAACCAATCATAAAGAAGCTGTCCTGTCCTAAAAGGCACCACTAGGACAGTCAGGAGACTTCAGTCAAGCAGGGTTTGTACACACCCACAGAGTCCTGACAATAAATATAATAGGCTAAATTGTAAATTAATTTAGGCCTAATAGTTAATGATTACCATAAATGTTGCCTAAATAATGGTACTGCAGCACCGTGAAAAAAGGCCCATTAGAGTTAAAGAGAGCAAAACCACAGTTAGGTAAAGAGATTAACTTTATAGCCGAGTCACATTGGGAGCGAGAGTGTCACTTCATGTTTTTCCTCACCTCAACCTTGCATGAGCCGGTGAGAACATTGTGTGCCAGTGACATTTCTCTCCTCGCGCTGTTCCTTCTGTCGCTCCGGCTTCCCCCCGTCTCTCCAATCAGCACTCTGCCACACGGGAATAACACATACGCTTGCATGTCACACCTACACTTGCTACATACTCGGGGCTAAATGAAATATGTAAGAACTGATTAACTTTTAGCTTGTCTGTATGGGTTGTGTGTCTATAAAGAAGAACCAAAGACTGATGATGAAACTGCTTGTAACTGGCTCTAATTTGTCCTAGGTGATGTCATTGGTGCAGTATACAGTTGAGTATAGTACTGTATGGTGTTTATTCTTCCCATCTGTCTTGACAGTGTTTAGTTCCTCTTGGCTAGTAGTGTTTCCAAGGCAGGAGGGCGCTATTTCTTTGTTACGCTTCAGTTGTATGCTATTTGTATGCTATATGCTAATGTATCAAATACCTCCTTGCTGTTGCTAGCTTACGGTTCTCCGTGTGTGCTGCAAGAATAATGTGGTACTTCTACACAGACCTGGCTGCATAAATAGGAACACAAAGTGGTGCAGACCGTGCACAACAACAACCTAGCCTTTTCAATGTATTTCCAATGTGTGGGGCGGAGCTTCTGAGGGAGCAGCCTATAGTGTTGAATATTGATTTGGGATTGGTGTTTTTGTTTTGGTCTCAGTTCGAATTTAGCAAGCGTTCTTGAGAATGACTGAGCCTACCAAGAGTGTCATAAGTAACACATTCATAGAAAAGCCAAGTGTTAATAAGGTCATTTGACAGAGGAGACATACTCTATTTGGCATGCAGATGTGTCCGTGCGTGTGTGTGCGCGTGCGTGTGTGTTTGTGTTTTTGTAAAAGTCTTGCAGTGTAAACATGCACGTCTAAGTGTACTGTGTGTGTGTGTGTTTATACTCTCACCGGTGTACCAGGGCCTGTCCTGTCGAGTGTCTCCTGCCCTGGTTGAAAAAGCGGGTGAGTTCAGGACCCTGGAGACTTCCCCTGCGACCAATCAGTCCCGCCCTGCTGCTCACAGCCCCGGCCACTTCTGATGACGTCATCACCACGAGCCCGTCCTCCGATTGTCCAGACGGGTCGTCGTTCTCAAGAATCTGAAGGCGAAGAGAGAATTCAGCGGTGAGTTTCGATCACACTACAAAGTGACTGATTGATGAACATACACGCAAGCACGCGTGTCTTGGGGTCATCAAACACCTTCTCTAAGGGTCTGCTGTCTGTGGCCATCATCAGCCCCACCCTCCCATCCTCAGTGGGCGGGGCCAGGCCTGGAGGAGCAGGGGGGCGGAGCTTGTTCTGACAATGCAATCCATTCACCACATCCACTGATGGTATTGGTGCTGATAAACAGAGGGCTGGACAGTAAGGTAAACCATAGTGACAAGTGACAAGAAGGATAACCAGAACAATTTTAGTTTGAGGCCTGCTGCAATTATGTCAGCAGACACTTTCTTCCCAAAGCAACCTAAAATGAGTACAAGAATTATGTTGCGTTCACATGGATCACGACAGATGTAAAACCGCATATTGTGTTAACGTACAAGAGCAGGACGGCTAAATGGCACAGCGTCCAAAGTTAAAATACTGTAACTTCTTGCCGTCTTTCGCGACGGCATTGACAACCAGATGTTCGTAGCTCCCTCACACACGGTGAAAACATTGATAATAAGAAGGTAATATTAATGGTGCAACAACACTAGAACACTAGATACAATACTAGAACACTACATAAAACATTTGCCACTAAATAATTGTATTGAATATATTTTTATGAAATTATTTGTAAAAAAATGTGACATCACCATAGTAACTGCCATTCTGGTGGATTTTTTTTACCGTGCCGTCCAGAAAGTGTTTGCCGTCTGCCGTGTTCCGTGTGAATGCAGCATTAGCAAGGAGACAGTATGAGTTACCATCATCATCAAGGATTCTTACAGGTATTCGGCACGGTAGTGACAGGTAATGAGTTGAGGTTCAATGGAATTCTACTGGGGACAGCTGCTTTACCTTAATGTGGAACTGATGGCTTCTATACTGCTATATGGTAGCTTTTCAGAATTAATGAATTTCATAGTGTAATGGGGTAATGGGGTAATATATATTCTATCTCACACACACACATACACACTCTCTCTATCTCTACACAAACACACTCACCCTGCTCAGAAAGGCGGAGCTGTTGCAGTAGCATACTCAGCCAGTAGTTGGGGAGCCCTGCGCCGGCCGGTATGGGGTCAGGGTTCACGTCGATCACCTTGGCGGTCTCACAAGCATCAAGGCCTAGGAGCCTCCTCCTGGCTTGGTATAGGCTGGAGATGTTTCTCTCCAGACCTTTCACCGCCACAGACTGATACAAGAGCCTTGTGTTATGGTACGCGTTACGGTACCATTCAGCGCACAACAGCATTTCATCCGGGATGAACGAAACCGCAATGATGATGTGCGAAATCCAACCCATGCCTATTCTACTGCTTTGAATTCTGCATCTTGAGTCCGAAATTACACGTCACAATCTTCGGATGTTAAATTATAATCGAGCTTTTCAGTCTGTCAAACACACTAGCGTGTATCTTGAGCCTAGGTTGGGTAAAGGTTAGGGGATGTCATTCATTTCACTGTGTTATATAACAACCAAACTGTTGACCTTGAAGTCTTACCTTGGCTGTCTGTTTGACCTTGGGCTTGATGCTGATGAAGACTCCCAGGCTTTGCATCATCTGATTCTGCTTACGAAGGTCCACCTCCCCTTCCTCGCGCATGTCAAACATCAGACATACGGGGAGGCAGTCCTGTGCATGAAAACACACGTGCACACACACACGCACACACACACGCACACGCACACGCACACACACACACACACAGACAGACAGACAGACAAAGGTACACATACAGTATAACACTGTACATGCAAAATAGCTAAGGAAGGATTGAGGGTTGATAACAACCTTTGAATTCCTTAAAGAACAGCTAGCCGTTTTTAATAAATTGTCCTCTGACATAAAACTAAAGTCTGTTGTTTGGTTAGTGTCTTGGGTCTCAAAGGGGTGGAATATTATTGGAAATCTGTTTAACAGCCAGAATTCCTTTTTTTATATCAATTTCTTTATATTTATTTTATTGAGGACGGGACAATACACATCAATAAACATGGGACCATCGATCGAGGTCATGTTAATGTGTGTGATTTAGCCTTTAGCCTACAGGCTAATTTTCATCTCCAAGTCAGTGGGTGTAGTCAATAAATCATATTTGACACCTGGTGTGACATCGTTTCTGGATTATATGGGGCAATTCATGTTTTATATACAAGAATACAATAATAGCAAAAGAAGTGAATGCACATGACAATGGCAGTTCAACACCACCCATCGTACTGTTTGAAGATATGGCTGTGCAATTAATGCACACACACCACATACAACACACATGCACACACACACACGCCCACACACCAATATCACAGTCCAACACATAGTGGATCATAAATATAGGCTATTGAAGTAGCACTTAAACAATTGTTTTCCACCAGCTCCATCCATCCATCCATCCATCCATCCACCCAGCACTCCCTACCATGAGCTGCTGCCTGGCCAGACACACTCCGTCCGGGCTGCCCTGGATGAGCAGCGAGGGGGGGCTCTGTGGGGCGCTGAGGTCAGGCAGGACGATCTGGGTGTGCGTCTGGTGCATGACGCCCATGAAGTGAGCTCCGTTCTGCCCCAGCAGGAAGAGGTGCTGCTGGGAGGTCACGTCTAGCTGACTGGTAACCACGGTAACGCCCGCCGCCTGGCCCGCGACCTCAGCCCCCAGCAGCAACTCTGACAGGACACACACCGCCTTCTGCAGGGAGAGAGGATGGAGGACATTTTGTGTTTACTATGCGTGTGATTTACCATGGTGTGAATAGAGGTATGTGTGATTTATCATGGTGTGAATAGAGTTATGTGTGATTTACCATGGTGTGAATAGAGTTATGTATGATTTATCATGGTGTGAATAGAGGTATGTATGATTTATCATGGTGTGAATATACCTGTAGGTATATATGATTTACCATGGTGTGAATAGAGGTATGTGTGATTTATCATGGTGTGAATAGAGTTATGTGTGATTTATCATGGTGTGAAGAGGTATGTATGATTTATCATGGTGTG
>JAOEGT010050513.1:0-19781 GCA_025447795.1 Speoplatyrhinus poulsoni | reverse complement strand
TTGCTCGGGAAAGGGAAGTTTGGGGTCCCTTGCTGAAGCTGCTGCCCCCGCGACCCGACTCCGGATAAGCGGGAGAGAATGGATGGATGATTATGTCATATTCTAATGAAATATTAATGAGAATAGTTGAATACATCCTATTTAAAGCATTATTATTGGGCATCATTACAGTGCTCTGCAATCTACTGCATAGACAAGAATGTGAAGACCACGTTGTGTTTAAGGGGAGAAAATACATTACTTTTATGGCCACAGTGCAACGTTATATATTCAGGGGTTGTTATTACTTAAGCTTTGCTGTGCACGCAGCCCCTGACCCATTCTGCAGTTCAGCAGCAACTGTTCAGAAACACAAACAGCAGTAATCTGAGGCTCACACTTCACACACAGTCTTATGTTTCAGGATGTAATCAGTTTGCCTAGAAATGATATTCGGTGTCCGCTCCTTAGGGACGTTGCGGCTGAAACAGCATATCCAGTCTAGTTAGAGACGCATCCCTTAGTCTAGCGTCATTTCAGTTGCAGCAGCAATACATAGGCCCTGCCCCATGTATACAGTACATGTCAATCAATGCCTTCACTAGGGAAACGCCATAGGTTCAATAGCACGCTTGTTAGTGGTGGCGCTACAGTATATACTATAATGAATATTTATAATGGTAGGCAAGAGACCTCAGGGTCATGCTGCTAGCTCAACACCAGCACTGCTATCCGTCTTGTACTGTACTGTATAGGCCATTTAACAAGCTTCCACCTCCACACCTTTCCCCGCCTCGCCCATGTATATCTCTCTAATCCGCCACAGACACGGAAGGTGAACCGTGTCTTCTAGAAAGTGTTCCATAAGAGGATTTTCCTGGGCGTGCTTGAATGGCACCGAAGCTGTACGCTCATGCACGGCGTCTTGGTTAGAATGAGAGGCTGAGGCTGTGAGCTGAGTGTCTTGGATGAGAACCAGTCGTGGGTCTGAGTAGAAGGACAGTGCCAGTAAAAAGACAGCTGCTTATGCTTCTGAACCTATATGGGACGGCATCACATTCTATATTTGATTTTTCTCTCTCTCTCTCCCTCTCTGCTTTTCTGCTCTTTGTTCTTCACATGATTAGCAACAGAGCAAGACACTGCTTGCTAGCTAGATACATACATAAATAAAAGAGTTTGTGCTGAATAAGATAATTTACATATTTGGGTATTTGATTAAATACTTTATTCTGAAAAACTTTGTTTCAGCTGGGTTTCTATCAAATCCAAAATGGAGTGTTCCGTAGGCCCTGGGTGACACATTACTATTCCCAGCCACTCTTCATTCATCCTTATTATTATCTCTCCTTCCTCCTTCCTCAGCTTTTCTCTCGGCATCTGGCCGGACCATCATTCTCTGGCTATTGCTCTTAAGTGTATTTGAGACCCCCTGGCTGGCACCTTAAATGGAAGTGAAAAGCTATTATAGTGATCTCAGAGGGCAGAACGAATGGTAACTAACCATGGGCTGAAGAAGCTCTGCCAACCACGCTGGAACTGGCCCAGTATCACGTGAGCAAGCACAAATGATGGGTAGAAGATAGACATGGTTCATGCTAAACCTCACACATCCCCGCTACCAAGACCTTCAATGAAACAGCTCCATTTAACTCTACAATGCATCATTCTTTTGTTAGAAATCAATTGTATGAGATAAAAACACAATAGACACTAGAAACACCCTGAAATTTACTGCTGGTGTGGGGTAGCTCACTAGGGTTGGGTACCCAACACGGTACTTTTAAGGGTACTCACCGAATTACAACTTGTTCAATGTTCAACATGGAAAAGGCAAGCTGAAAGTTTTCAGTATTTCAGTTAATATCAATTAAAGTTCTGTCGTCCATGGAGAGTTCAACTTCTTTGGAGGTTTTCATAATAAGTCTGAACAACCCAAAAATGTCCCAAATGTAGTCTTACAGTAGTTAAGAATATTAAAGTTTTTTCTTTTGGCAAATCTGTTTATTACACTAACATTGTCCTTGTGAAACTGGTTTTGCATGTAAGTAGTTATAAAGAGTGCTAATTCAAAGCCCTATGGCATATGCTCTTTTGCATACAGAGAAAGCCACACCCACATGCGGCTAGTTTACGTTCAACGAGATGTTTGGACATATTTTTCAAAAATGTAGTTACATTTATGATATTACAGCGATTGTGTACAGGAAAAAGTACCCTTGGGCACTGGTACCGGTTCAAAGGTGTAGGTGATCTTAGTGTAACAGTACCCAACCCTAAGATCACACGTGCAGTTAGGGTTAGAACACATATGATCAATAGTGGTATTAGTCAATTTGTATGTTGACGTACAGTACACCATCTCATTCAGAGAAACCAAAGAATCTACAATAAAAATGTTCAATAAATGGCCCTCTTTCTTCATTGGTTGAATAACTTGTATTGTTAGCAGTTTTCTTTCCTCCCTGAGACAGATTTTGATCTGAGTGCTTTCCTTTCATCTCACCAAAGTGAAAACAGACTCTGTATTTCTCTCGTCTCTCTGCTGACAGGTAAGGCTGTGTCATGTCAGAGATGAAAGGCCTTTCAAACACAAAGTACGCAACAGAACTGTTCCTGCCTTCTGCACCAGCAGGGTAAATGGCTTAGATGGTCACTTGTCATCCATGCTGCCTTCATCCAGAGAACAGAATGCTATCATTACAGCTGCTTCTAGCCACAGACAATAAACGCTGCCTTGTTCACCAGTGTGTCACCAATGGAGGGAGACAAGCCTGACGGAACTAGTTAATGCTGTGGTCTAGCACCTCCAACACCTCTAATGTGAATGCTGCAGAATATGAGCACAGAAAGAGCACTTTATAATCTTCAGGGTCCCACATGGACTGAAAATAAGATGTAATCAAAGAATGAACATTTATTTTAATGTAGTATTTCTGAAAGGACTCCTATTTTCAAGTTATGCTTTCAGTGAATTCTCACTTGTTTTTATACATATTGTCACTGTTAGTATGCCAGTTTATGTAGCCTGCTGTTTTTGTGTGTGTTTTATTATACATTATAAATTGTAATTTAATTTTATTAAGGTGGAGGCTTTAAATTAACCTAGTGAGTTGTCTGCCTCTCCCTGTACTTATATATAGACACGGAAATTATTAAGAGACCACTGCACATTCTTTTAACAAATGCACCAGTATAAATATATTGTAAATATAAAGAATATAACACAAATATAAAAGTTCTACAAATATAAATCTAAAAATACATATATTACATGTAAATAAAAAATAAACATGTATGAATAGTACAATTCAGATAAACTGCTACAGTGGTCTCTTAATTTTGTCTGCGGCTGTAATTTATTTATTTATTAATTTGTGTATTTTTCCCGAACCGTGTGTAGCGGGACCGGCCAATATGAGCAAATGTCGCTGGTTGACTGACTGCCTGCCTGACTTAATCTGACACGCGAGCTGTATGGTCTGTTAGACACATCCATCCGGAGACCCATCCATTTTAAATGGATTAATTAATGCGCATTGAAAAAATACTTAGCAGGTGATTGGACAAACGTGAATGAGAGCCGCAGAAGAAAAGTCGGGAGAAGAGTCAAGGTAAGCATTTAGCTCTTTGCTCTTTGCTCTTCTAATAAATTACATTTATGCTATATTGCAGCAGACACGCCATTTTTGTTTTCAAGTTGTTTTTAAGTGACCTTCGTCACACCTAAACCACGGCTGTAGCTAACAGTACGACACTGCTTGGCCACACACAGACAAAAGTATAATGATTTCCAAGTTCTCCAGACTGATTCTGGTGGCAAAGTCAACCTGAAGCTCGTGAGATCAGGATGGTCCCGGGAGGGTGACTATGACTGACTGACCTTGTTAAAAAGCGCAGGCACTACATTCTAGAGTAGGTAGTGGTAATGCACCATGTAGACAGCAGGTGGCGGTAATGCACAAATACCGTTTCACGGAGTAACCCTGCATGCTAAACTATGTATATATGCCTATGTTGGGTCGCGCTAGTTGGCTTGCCTAGTTTTTACATGTTTATTTTAAACTGTGCAGGATAAATCAAATCTAAAATGTGTTTTGGAGGTAGGCCAGGGTCATAGAAAGAGGTTTGAACAAGTTCACCTTTCAGGGGTTTGGGGAGGAAATGAGCTGCTGGTTTATTCTTCTTCACGTGGTTCCCCTTCATGATTTCTCCTTCCCTGTTCAGACCGAGGTACCAGCCCCGACCCGACTGCTGCTGCCGGTACACCATGGAGGAGTATGTCACATAGTAGTTCTCAAACACAGACTCCTTGAACTTGCACTCTGGCGTGAAGTGTTCCTGGCAGAGAGAGAGAGAGAGAGAGAGAGAGATTAAAGAGAGGTGGTGGGGGGGCAGAGCATGTGAGCGGAGTGGAGCGGGAGCAAGCAGGGATCGCGAGCGGGTGGATGTTGGACAGAGCGCAGAGTGGCATTTCTAAAAACATGCTGGGAAGAAAGCAAAAGTTCAGCTGCTATGAGACTCACACCTCACATTCCTTTTGCTCATAGACAGCTCCTGAAATGTGATGCTTCATTATGACTTTATACTGACGCAGTGCACTGCACGTCCAACACACACACACTATACAGGGGTCAGAGTATCCATTTACACCCTTCTGTTACAAGAAGTGCATCGCATGAGCATGTACCAAATCAGTCTACTCCATTAACAATGCGCTGCATTATGTGGTACAAATGCTGTGTTTGAATTCTGGAATGTGTTGAGCCATACGCGACCTGCTAGGACTTACATGTACAGTACAACTGTAGCCTGCTACTTCAGCACTGACCACTCTTACAAACACATACAGCTTAGCTGCACTTCATTCGTCATTAACAGGCTAGCTACCTTGCTGAGCACAGCTCCTACGGCGTGTTGGAGACTCTTTAGAGAAGTCCGGCTGTCGTCCATCTTCCTGACGCCACTGTGTCGTAGTGTCCCTTTACATCACGCTGCTACTGGGGTGTTTCATTTAGACTCCTGTGTCTGTACATACAGTATACAGGTACTGTATAGGAAATGGTTATTAATGCTACAGTACACCCTCGCCACTCCCCTTGGGATGAGAGTCAGTTGCACTGTATGTATATGGACGTCCTTTCACTGTGTCCAGTTTGTGGAGCTGCTGTAGCCTACAGAATATATATTCACTTTAAAATAAGACAGAGAAGGTCTCTCCTGAGATTACCGGGGCGACCGCGACAAGTAACGGATCCTAAAGCTTCATCCTTGCTCTATAAAGAGCACTCGTGCAACCTCATTCCTTCTGATTGAACACAGCCTTTAAATACAACCGCGAGGCTTATTCAGTCAGATTAACTAGATGAAGACAGATCGCCTGTCCAAATGTTGATTTATATTAAAGGTAATTGTGTTGGAGTTAACATTGTGTGGGCGTAAAGCAGCATTTGTGCCACACTGCAGCATAGGACTGTATGTGCTCATTGGCGTCGTTAGGAAAGGAGGCGTACTGCATAATGACTTTGAAAAATACATTGTGTGCTAAGCATTTGAACACGTACAAATGTGCACGTTCAACAAGCGCACGTGCTGAAATCCAAGCAAGGCATTGAGGCGTCTTTCAGTGAAGCAGTCTGGATCTTGTCCAGTCAGATTGTGTCTGATCTGGCCTCAAAGGGGCACACCTGGGTGGGAGTCAGCCACAAGGTGGATAATGAGTCCCTGGGGCTGAACATCTTGGGTGAGGTCCTGACAAACGATGCAGTGTCTGTCACACAGGCAGCCATCAATACCAGCCTTGGCTATTCATAACTGTTTAACTCTGGCACTTTTTAAAAAGTAATTGGTCTCGTGTTGACTGATTTGCAAGGCATGCAAACCATTTAAGGTGAAGCAAACAAAAAAACTATAGAGAACATTTATATAGCGGTTTCTTTTCTTTTTTTTTTTTAACTGAATGAATTCAGATGTCTGTGTGCTGAGCGATCAAGTGAAAGAGAAGCGCTTAGTCCTATGTGGCTGTATTTAGCTATTTTTCATACCACAAATATAGTGAGCCCATTAGACTAATAATGTTACTGCAGTGGTTTGCATTGGAATGTTTTGGACCGTACTATACTGTATAACCTACCCATAGTTGGTTGCCAGAACATGAGCTCAGAAGTGATACAGTAAAAAAGACACAGCCAATGTCTCAGTGAGATTGTGACAAATCCCTGGGAAGTAGGGCCATCCATTTGGTTCAGTCCTCACTCTCAGCCTCACCTTCCCGGGCGAGCAACAATCTATTTATCTAAATGTTAAATCCACTGGCATTGGTGCCCACTAATGACAGTTTCCTCATTATACTGTATTTGCAGTCAGTAATGTTTTTGCTTGATATGACAAATTGACATTGCCTTTTTTGTCAATAAAGCTAAATGTGTCCATCCGTACATCCATTAGATTAGACTGCCTGAGTTTGTTTACCAAGTCTGTTAATTTGGTGATATACTGTACTATATTCTTAAGTACAGGTGCTTCCTTGTCATGTATTCCTGCAACCTTATATGTGTGAGCACTTAAAAGACACTCTAACACACAGTAATCCTTTTAAAAATATATTTTGTTGCATCCACTGGCTAATGCCGAAGACTTGAAGGTCAGCTTAATTATAATCAATTGAGCATTCACATTCAAACAAAATGTGCATTTCGAGAGGCCTTGGTTTAAAGGCTTAAATTTCTCTGGTGGAGTGGTAATTAACTGCAATTACAATAATCATATTAATTAACAACAACAAAGGGAAGGCTTAAATCTTAGTAGAGAATGATTCAGATCCCTTAGTTGTGCAACGTTAAGCTCCCTGCAAGCACATGTTGTATTTGTACAATGTAGTATTGTACTCTCAAAAAAAAAAAAAACTATGTACAAACTGAGTTGGAATAAAAGCTTACTGTATTAGTACCACACAGAAACAATCGTACCTTTGAGGGTATAATTGTGAAATTTGTACTTTAATGTAAAAATGTAATTTTTTTTAAGAAATTGTGTTTTTTAAGGTACCACCCCAGAAATTTGTTCTTAGATATATGAAGTAATAATTAGAGTTGAAGGAAAAATCGATACAACATAGTATCGCGATATTTCCCATGGCAATACTATATCGATACACAAACGCGGATGTCATTTTGAATATAATACCATGGGCATAGAACACAGATATGCTAACACAATATCATACAGTATAGTTGTGTGCTGTGTGTGTGAAGCCTCCTCTCTCTGCCTCTACAGCTATGGGCAATGTGTACCGCTGTCATGCTATACCGGGAACCTTGTGACGTGTTGCTGCTGGGTTACAGAGGAGGGGAAAACCTGCAGTCCCCCATCCTCACATAAACCCCCTGCAGGGCTCCACTCCCATACATGGCTTTCCCTCTCTCAGTCCAGACGTAATGTACTGTGCAGTGGTCTTGCCTATGTGTTACTTTGCATGTGTGTGTATGGTCAATATACTGTGTTGATACACAATGAATATAGTATGCTATTTATTTCATTATTTATTTATTGCACAAAGAAAACATTAACGGGACAACACAACTAGATTCCTTTGTATAGGGTTTATCCACACACAGGAGATAATAATGCTCATGAGAACCACACCCCTGACACTATTGTCCCTACAGACAGACAGACAGATATACCTATTTTCCCTCTAAAACCTACCCGCACCTCACACTATATTTCGTAGACATCATTCTCTCATGCGATGCATGTACCTGCAAACATGCGCGTGCATTCATATACCGTAACACACACAGGACGGGTTCCTCTTGTATGTGATATCTGTCTTACATAAACACACATCTTTTCCTAGCCTGTCTATACTGTAGTATATCAAGGGCTCACCCCCCCCCCCCCCCCATGGGACTCTGGGATGGAGAGGCACAAAAGAGACAGTGCAAGGGGGAATCCCAGATCATGATGCCTTTCCTTGTTGGCCAATGACTGCATAAGAATGTGCTGCCTTAACACGCTACTGCAGGACGTTACCCGGCATTATAATATCATGAAACATACAAGCACAATTGTA
This sequence comes from Speoplatyrhinus poulsoni, assembly GCA_025447795.1. Lineage (NCBI taxonomy): Eukaryota > Metazoa > Chordata > Actinopteri > Percopsiformes > Amblyopsidae > Speoplatyrhinus > Speoplatyrhinus poulsoni. Next base: position 11,728 of record JAOEGT010050513.1, on the reverse strand, counting down.
ATAGTTGTGCATACAACCATACCGTAAAACAGAAAACAAAGGGCAATTGCTAGAAGAAGAAAAAAAATGTCTGTAGAGATAGTCATAGGAGACAGACAAGATAAATCAATGCAAGTCCTTTGTGAACCCACAAACCTTTTTAATTTTGCCAATAGCAATCAGGCTGTGTGCTGCTCTCATTTCTTGCCAGCCAAATCGATGCTGGAGAAGATCACAAAACAGAGAATGCCACGGCTTTGCAATGATGATAAATCCTACAAATGCTAGTTATTTAAAATAAATTGGAAGTGCACCAGAAAGCACATTTAGCTATGGAGTAGTCTTGCCATGGTGATTTTGTACAGGAACAAATACAGCAGTGTTTTAAGATAAAGTACAAATTAAGATTAAGTACATATTCCAAATACAAACACACACCCACACAGTCACACATGAGTGGGTTCATATGCACACACACACTCACACTCAACAGACAGGCTAGATAATATCACAGTTCAATGGAGAGAATCTCCACAATAGTGGTTATTTGCCAAAGGCATTGTGCTTATTGAATGGTTGCAAGGGTGTGTGAGCATTAATACTAGTTAGCTAACAGGAGCTTACCTCAGTACAAACAAATAATATACAGCTGTGGCATACACAATTATTTTTCTCACTCTCTTTCTATCCAGATCCTCTCTCTATCTCACACACACATACAGTACGCCCCCACACACAGACTGGAGCCAGTCCAGACAGGATTTGGTTGGATCCCCGATAAATCCCCCACCAGAAACATTAATGATAACATTTGTATAATGGGGTCTCTTAGATCACAACCTGTGGAACAAATCAGGACAAATAAATTAAAATTCTAAGGAAGCTTTACTGATTTGAGCGGTGATGGAATGACCGAATATGAGAGAAAATATCATATTACTTTTGTTAGAAAGTACTTTTGGTCATGGCACCCACACAACACATTAAATGTTAATAATTAAATAAACAGCATGAATTACAGATAAAAACAGAACCTCTATTGGTCATATGACAACATGCACAAATTTAACAATCTGCACATTGAGAAGGCTAAAGCCATTAAGGACATGCCTTCAGTGAAAAAGAAAGATTGAACTTGATCAAAACAACAACACCTCTCCCTTCAATGCCTGGGGTGCTCCCTCAGATGCTCCGCCCACCACATTGGACATGCATTTCCAAAGTTCAAATAGTGTTGTGTGTTGCCATTTACAGAACCAGGGCTGTATATAAACACCAGCTATACTTGTCAGAATGTACACAGAACAAACAGCTAACGGACCCTAAGGATTAATTTGATTAATTTGACTAAAGGTCTATTAGCTTACAATCGCTTACCTCACCTTATATATAACCTTATAAATAGCTGTCCTCTTTGCCAGAGGGAAGAATCTAAATCAAAAGAGTGCCATGGTCCTGCGCTACTAATCTGACATGCCAGATTAATTGTTGTCACAACTCCATCTGGGGAGCCGTAAAATGAATCTGTTTGTAAAGGGCAGGTACTTTCAAAAACATACTTGCCAGTTGATTGGATGAACCATCTGGTCGTTTTGGCTGTCGGCACACCTTAACCACGCCCGTATAGCTATCAACACTACGCTGATTGTAAAGTTCAATTGCTAGTACTCGGACACATTGAAAATTATTCCGAGGCTTTCCAGACTGATTCTCATGGTGAAATTAAACTGAACTGCACTACAGCCCTTTACCAAGATTTCAGATGAGTTCACATTACCTGAAGCTTATTATAAAAGCTACTAGAGAAGAAAGGTAACATTGTCTTTAATTGATTCGCCTTCTCCTACACACTGTGACACAGAAGGATAAATGTATGTTCACCGGTGCATTGTGCTTCACCCACGCACTATCTCTCCATGCGTAGCTTCCCCCGACCCTTGTTCTCTCTGTGTGAGTCTGTCTGTCTGACTGTCTGACTGTCTGTCTGTCCTGAACACACACTTGCAGGTGCAAAGTTGCATGGGCAGAATTAAGACTAATACTAATACTAAAACTAATAAAACACACTATCAATTATAAAAAATCTTGCATTTGTTTGTATTATGTACAGTAGATGTATAAATCGTAGTTGTTTAATTACAGTAAAGGAGCCGTTAGAGGAACAACGCTGTTTTTGTTTTAAACACATGGACGCGAGCAACACCCCCTCACCCAAAAAAGGAACAGATATGTATTTTTGTATACATTTTTCTCTACACATTTCCCCTCCAGATCACTTGACGCACACTGCTTGCACACACAGACACATGCACACAGACAGACAAATACAGATGAGCATCTCCCGGGATACAGTGTGTCATGCATTGCGGATGCATCATTAGGAATCTCCCCACAAACATTTGCCATTGGCTCTTGTTTGTGGCTTTACTAATTGTGTAAATACAAAGCTTTAATCACATTAACCTACTCTTTAAGGCTGCCCTTCAAGACCAAGTAGGTGGGAACATGTAGCTAGTGAAGCTATTCTTTGAAAGAGATTGGTGTTTCTTTGAGGTCTGGGTCATAGTGAATTTGCATGTTATTCTTAGCTCTGATGAAAATGCATAATCAAAGGAAATTGTTGATCAATTACCACACAAGTGATTGCAAATCATGCAGATAGGGTGCTTTTTGCACTGGTGCTACTAATACTAATACTAATACTAATACTAATACTAATACAGTACAATATGCACAGTACTGTACAGTATGTTCTACAGAAGGTTATATAGGCATGCAGTACATGTAAAGCACTAGCAGGCAATAGTCTCTAGTGAAATACCTCACTTTACTGTAAGAGCCTTACAGAATCCATCTTTATGGGGGAGCCAATTTGCTCCATATACTTGATTACTGACAGCCAATCTTATTTTATTAAAATCACTTACTGGGAACAGCACACTAGTGGGTGCTGAGTTAAATACACGCTGTGTGTGTGTGTGTGTGAGTGTGTGTGTGTGTGTGTGTGTGTGAGAGAGAGGTTAAGAGTGCATACTGTAGTTGTGTTTCAATTATTTCTGTATTGTATATACCCGCAGGCATCCTGAGCCAAGTCAATCCCACTCGGATATGTTTTCAGATATGTTTTAGTAATGCAGGTCTGTAATTACATGACAAACCTATCTTAACTGTTTTGATGCTGACTATATACACGTGAGAAACTCTAATTATGACGAGGATCTCTGTAATTATTTTGTCTGTCCTAATACCAAACACATTATTACGAGTAATATAGGAAGCTGCATTGTGTTGATTGTGATTGAATGTGTGTAGGCCTGCATTCAAGACCAGAGAGCATTCAGGGCTGATGCAGTCTCAGGCTGGACTCAGTCCCCAAAAGAGACTTATTGGCCCAAAGGTTCAACATGTGTAGCATGTGTGCCTGCACAAATCACAAGGCTAACATATCCTGCTTATTCTTGTAATACTGTATAAATATAATATAAATAACAACAGCGGGGGAGGATTCATTTGAGTTATTGGTGTCATTGTCTAGAGGCATTGCTTTATGAGTCATATCTGTGTATTCACCTTCATTCACTCTCAGGTTTAAATACACTGCAATAGCGGTGTATCCTTTGTGCCTATTGGTATAGTCTGTCTCCACTTGAAAGACCGTTGCTATACGGAGCTACATGTGACTGTACGAGGGTGGGCTTTCAAAAGTGAATGTGTGTCTGTGTGCATGACCGTGCCCATAGGCCGGAGTGTGTATCCATCCAGACCGTCAGTCTCAAGCTTGATGACTGCCACACATTGCCATTTGGGTGGCAGACGAACAGGAACAGGAACATTTTTCCACATGAATTATTCAGAACTTTAATCAGAGCTTAGGCGCCACCTGCCAAGGCCTGATACGCTCCCCGTTTATAAAATCTTCAGCTTTTTATTTTGTCGTTGACAGTGAATTATATCAGAACATTGTGCGCCGGTTATCCAACCGGGCTTGAAACAATGTTGTGTGTATGGGTGGCTAGCGATAAAAGCATTACTGTACAAGTGATAAATCATAAAAAATATCAACTCCACTTATCTACACATAAAACTGTTCTCGATCTTGTAACTGTTGATGTAATGATGTGATCGCTGCACCTGAACTTGAGATAGTAATGTACTGTTTCTAGCTACAGTACGTACTGCAGATATTTTAAGTGTAGGGCACAATGAAACCCAAAGCTAGCCCAGCCATCCAGTAGAACGCTTTATTAACGATGACTGTTATGTTTTAGATGTACATTAGATGTAGATGCAAATGTGTCTGTTGTGTAAATGATTCATATTACAGTATACACAAGGATACTAAGTGGAATAGATTGTCTAATTGTCTCGGCATTAACCGCAATACAACATGCTATCTGCTTCTCTTACTTACATCTTTGCTGAGGTCTTGGAGCAAATTAGTTTCATTGTTTCGATCAGCCCACATTCAGCGTGTGCTCCTTCCAAATTGCACCTGTCGCCATAGTAACTCAGAGGTTTGCCAGAGAAAAAACATATTGCCTATGTACAGATGGGCCGCAGGGTCAAACGCAGGTATGGAAGGAGAGGTGGCTAGCTGAGGTCATGACCCCTTATCCAGGCCGCACACACACACACACAGTGACTTACTGAAGTGTACAAGTAGCCTTCACTGTTCATGGCCAGATACAGTTTGGTCTGCACGCCTTGGATGGCCACCACTCGTAGCCCCACTGGTATGAGGTTGAACATGGCTATGAGGAGAGGTAGAGTGAGAGAGAGAGAGAGAGAGAGAGAGAGAGAGAGAGAGAGAGAGAGAGAGAGAGAGAGATAGAGAGAGGTTAATTTACTGTACAATCACTTATAACCTATAACAGATGCACAAATTAGCAATCCACTGTAAGCAAAAAAAGAGAATAGGAAAGGAGCAGCTCAGTGTATAGTTCACAGATGGATTGTATTATTCATTCTATGTTTATGCAATACTACTGGAAACACTCTCATTTTAATCCCAAACTTCTCATTGACAGGTTGTGCATTCAAATAACATGCTAATCTAGTAATTGATTATATAGTTGTACAAACATCCTCCAGCACCAAAATCAAAACAAGAAGAATATTACTGATTTTGAACATACTGTACTGTTTATGATTAAGATATGGCTCGAACCATAAAGAGACAATTCCACTGTATTCTTACTAACTCATACTGTAGGCAGTGCCATTTTTAATGTTTAAAGACAGTCTAATCCCACCAAACCTACTGTACATCTTGGCAACTTCAAAGCAGTTGAAACCATAGTGCACAACATAATTATGCTGATTGCTCTCGCAATGTACACACTGTACACAAATGTGTGTGCGCGTGAAACATCATCTTAGCACGTGAGCACACACGATGGGTACGCACAGGCTCAGTAAACTGTGCTGCAGGCTGGACTGGAGAGATGGTGGGAGGAAGGAACTTCCGTTTTTCACGCAAGACGTGTGTTGTGAGTCAGACCTTGTCCTCAACTGCAAGTCCTCCTGTGAAAACCCACTTGGAGCAGGTCTGTTCACCGGCTGCTGTGCGAGAATAGTACTATACAGTAGCATCCAGACAGACTCTCTCACAGACCCTTTCCCCCAGCTTTCAATGTAAACAACAAAATATGGGGATGCATGTTTATTTTGCCTTGGCAACGTAAACAGCCATTGCCAGCATATTTGTGGCTCAGCAGAAAAGGCAGAGCAGTCGCAGGAGCAAAACCTGTACCGCCATACTTTCATATCCACTTTCTTTACGTAGGGTTGTTCTTTCTCGTCAGCTGTCTGTCTGACCTCTAACTGTCCTTATCTCATACGATATGTGTTATGTAAGAGAGACCATGGTCATTTACAGAATTTAAAAAACGATACTCTCTTAAAGCTCTTTACAACAATTTATGAAGTAAATGGCTTGATTTGATGTAACAGCATATCTTCTCTGCATAAGTCCATCTCTCTCTCCACCCTGCTGATGCCACACTGGTGCATCTTCACATGCTTCCTGACAGAAGCCCAGCAGACCCGAACTGATCTTCCTCCCTGGAGCCCCTCACACTCCTGCACATCTGCCACTAGTGCTGGAGCAGATAGCTACCAGCTATTTGTAACATCCCTATCTGCCTGAGCTATACAGCAATGTAGAGCACTTACACTGATAGAGGGGCTGTTTGTTAGTTACGCTATGGATTACTGTAAAATACATTTATGAACACCGTTTGTAAAGTTACTTTTACTAATCGCACAAGAGTTTAGATACAGTACATACTGTAAGATTAATAACTAAGGAAAAAGTATTTCCCTTAATTTTTTTTCTATCATTAAACTTGTACATGTTTTCAGTTCAAATAAGCCTTTATCTTTTCTCTGTAGTTACAACCTGTAACAACGAGCAGTACAACTGCATATCTTTCATTTAAAAAGAGCCCTTCATATTCAGCCTGCGTTCATTCTCAACCGGTCATTTCATTGTTCTCCCTTGACTTCCCCCCAACCCAAGCCCACCCACAACACACACACACCATAACATGAAGGGGTCTTCCCTTCATTATTTCCATCCCGTGTCTCAAGGGCTTGTACCACGAGCACGACATGCACGTCCACAGCAGCCGTCCACTTCATTACAGAAGGATTACCGGCTGTGCGCTGATGCAGCTTTTCAAGAAGGGGGGAACTCAATTATTCTCTGGCCTCCAAGACCCCCGGAGCACTCTGATGAGGGCCGCCCAATCGCAAACCAGGCACAGCGGGCACGGGGGAATGGCAGAGGTGAGGCTGTCTTCCCTCGCGACCGCTGTACCTGCCTAGATGTCTAAGTGCCATCCACTAGCAACATGTACGTCATGGCCAACACAGTGGCAAGACAAACCGGCAATCACTCTATTGATTTGAGTTATCAGCTGTTGCTTTCCTGATAATGTCACCAGTGCATGAGTAATCGTGAGAGCAACGTGATATTAGCAGTGATAGCATGAGAGTAACAATGAGAACTAAAGTGTGCTTTCAATTGTAAACAGCATTTGCTCCTCTAACATTAGGGTTTTCATGCTGATCAGAGGCATAACATATGGGCTTGTGTAATAATGTACTGTATGTTATATTAATGACTTACTGTAATACATTCATTAGTATAACTTTCTATCTTTATTTTTTATAACACCTAAGCTTGAGCATCTTGTTAACATTATTAACACCGTATATTTGAGTAACAACGTCAGAATTGTTGTTTTGGTAAGTGTGACTGTGTGTGTGTACTTTGGGTCGGCCCTTTCACCATCACAAGACACCAGAAGCTTGAAGAGTGCTGTGCTGCCGTCACCATGGAGACAAGAGCTACCAGCACCTAACAAAGCTATTTCTGGAGCGGTGCGAAGAGCTTCACTCTTCCTCCTCTTCCTGTTCAGCAGCCTTCTTTAGTTTTATCTTCAGAACCAAACTGTTTTGGTGGTGAGAAAAGTGGGCCAGTCATTGTGTAACTTCCCTCGAGAACGCTGACCACTCAGGCGTGACAGGAGGTGGTGTGTGTGTGTGTGTGTGTGTGTGTGTGTGTGTGCGTGTGCGTGCGTGTGTGTGTGTGTGCGTGTGCGTACTCTGGGGTGTATTGTAAGTGTTGTGTACTGTATATGCAGCACATGCAGAACCTGGGCATATTGTCCAATGTACTGTAAGCCTAGGCAAGCCTTTCAACGTTGATTTATATATATTTAAAGGTTTTTCAATTAAATTCAAAGTGGCAAGGAATGTAACATTTGCTTCATTTATGAAGTGCGCAGTAATATTTATGTCAACACTTTTTGTATAGTGGGTAGAGCTGACCTTAGAGGTCAATAACCACTGGTCAATAGTCTACAAAGCCAGTCCAAGACTTCAAGAGCATGTGATGCTCATAAGTACTGTCTGTCTGATTACGTGCAGGTCAATATCTCGCCATTCTTCTGAAACGGCGTGCTGTGGCTCTTGCATTGATCTCCTCCTTAATCCGTGTATTGAAAAACAAAGCACTGGCAGGCGTAATAGCAGTGATAGATAAGCTTGAATGCAAAGCAGAATAGGCAGTTGATGTTGTTTGGCTGCCACCAATGAGGTGCGCTTATAGAAGATTAAAAAGCCAATCAGGAAATGTGCTCAGACTAAACAAAGTGGAATGTCCCTTTATTGTTCAAGGACACAGGATTAGTCCACTGAAGTGGACAGGCAAGAAAACTAGTTTCAAGGAAATGTTGTTTACACCATGCATTTGAGAATGCATGTTGCTTAGGCCTATCTGCACAAAGTAACATAATGCAGTATATGCAAATATCACCATGACATGCTAAGGTATTATGCAACCATGTGTAACTACAATGAAAACACTCTAACCACAAATGCTCTATAATTATGGTGTTTACAGTGTTAATACTCTTAATCTTGCTGATGCTGGGGTGGGGAGATAGATGGAAGACTGGCTATGTGCATAATATCTATATTGTAATTCTCTGGACCTCTGAGCATTCCAGTTCCTAAGTTACGTGCCAGAGGTTGAATAACTAAGTGAATCTATTAACCAGCAGATATCACAACCTGAGGAGCCATAATCACTAGTATTCAGTATTTCTTTCTACAAGACCAATTTTAAAAGATGGAATCAGCGATTGTAAGCTTCTGTAATACACTTCATGTCAACGTCACGTTCCGCTAGCCGTCCGTTCTGTGTGCGCACTGGAAGAATAATCTGGTGATTCTACACAGCCCTGGCTGTGTAAATGTGAACACAAACAAAGTGGTGCATACCACACCACACAACACCACTGTAGCCTTGGCGATGCACGTCCAATGTGGGGGGCGGAGCTTCTGAGGGAGCGCCCTATTGCATTGAAGAGAGGTGTTTTTGTTTTGATCGAGGACAAACATCAACAGATTCCACCTTTCAGCTGTGGTTGCATAGCGCTAATGTTTAACTCACTGTAACCGTTGTCCTCCTCCTTGGTTCCATCAATGGTTCCATCGGCCTGCAGCTGCAGGTGGAAGCCCTGCCGACTGTACAGCTTCGTCACGATCCCCTTCAGCTGGGGCTCTGTGGGTGAGACAGGGAGACATGACATGGGTGAGACATGACATGTGTGAGACAAGACTACTTGCAGTGTGAGCTTTTCTGCATGGCGTTTGAGACCGGATGGAAGCACTGCACGTGTGTCCATGCCAAAGCTATCATTTAGTTTGCAGTCCAGTGTTAAATAAACCAAAAAGTACCTGCTGCTTAGCTTAGCTTGGATCATATTTAATAATCTGTAAGCTTGCAACTCTAATGAACAATATATATATTAAAATGACAGTTCCAAAAGGAACTGTGGCTTGTCGGATGTTGCTCTGCTAGGAACAGGACTCACATTGGAGCACTGGACAACAATCTTCTTTACTTGCCTGGAGAGCACGGGTGACTACAAAGACACATGGGTTTATTCCACAGGCCCTCTGGCTAAACTGCTGCAGGGGATTAAGAGCACTGTATATGCTCGAGTACAAAGACACTGTTCTATTAAAGTTAAGAGCTGCTTTCATTTTCCTGAAAAGCACCCCTCGTTGTGTGGTGGGTGTGCATCTGAATGCTATGCAGTCAGATAGGCAAAGAACCGGCATATAAAAGCCAACATCTACTACTACTTTGATACTGATAATAGCGCCATTTGTTAACAAAATTAAAAGTAATTATCAGGCGGGAGGGGGGCATTTATTATATTTGCACACACCCCTTAATTGAACATAGAAATATACAGTCTGTAGTACAGCATGTTAAATAAAATAACACACTAATAAATGAATTAAACATTTTATATGAATAAATACATACGTCCTGACACTTATGTGTACAGTACAGTACAAAATGACAGTGACAGTTGGTACTGTAAGAGTGGTCGTATGGAGACAGCTTCATTCCTGTGTCTTTCTAAGTGCCTATTATAAGTGTCTATTCCCTGGCCATGTCTCTAGAGGAGTGTCCTTTACTCTGGCTTCCCACACCTTTAACCTATCCCTTTACCTTCCCTTACTGTACTGTACCGTCCCCACACTGAGGTTACACAGTGCAGTGCAGGCGTTTTAGTCAGTCTTATGTTCACACGGGATAAGATGACAACTGGCCGTCATCACAATTAGGCTAAAACATTTGGTTGGTTTTGGATTAACAAATCCCCGTCCCCCTCCCCACACACACATGATGCACACAAAGTGTGTTTAAGTTATGTTGTTTTAACACTGCGCAATAGCTTTTGTCTATTGCACCAATTACACCCCAGCCTGTCTTCCAATGGAGTAGTGAAGCATGCTACAATATACTGTACGTATGACACACAGCACAGCACACACACACACACACACACACACACACGCACACACACACACACACACACACAAACACACGCACACACACACACACAAACACAAGCACACACACACACACACACACACACACACACACACACACACACTCACACCTACCACAATGAGTCAGAAACAGCATTACAATTTCCAAATGATATAAAGCACACAATCTATTACATGTGGGTTGTATGAAAAGACATTGATAAATTAAGCACTAAAAACAGTAGTATGCCCCAGGAAGTCGGCATTGTCTCACATATATCAGTATAGGCCAATTTGTTAATGAACTTAATAGAGTCCCTGTCTGAGATATATTATACATCGAATTAGAAATATACAGAACAACTGAAAATATGTCTTTAAATAATTATGATGATTGTCTAGTAAAAGTGGACAAGACCTGGTCGTCTCCTTCGCCTCTTCTTGGAACTAAAGAGTTTGACCCTTGAAAAGACGCTCAGTCGGCTGGGTTTTTCACAGGTTCCCTTGGTCTTATTGGGACTGCTCACGCAACGGCAGGCATTAGATTTCTCTCGCTCCCTCGCCTGCCTTTTCTGTCGAATAAGGGAGCTGGCGATCGCTGCTGCCATGGCCAGTTTGACAGCGCTCTGGAAGCAACTTCCAGAGTATAGAGAAAAAAAGAAGAAAAAAAAAACACTTTCTGGAAATCAGACAAAAACGCAATGTATGCCCACGGCAAATCGTCCGGACAGTTATATATGTTTCATTTACGACGCTAAAAAATTCGGCGTAGTGCTGTCCGTTATATAAAGTCTAATAGAACCATGGCGGTGAGTAAGGGCGTAATTGTGCCTTCAACCTCTTGGGAAAAAAAGTGCTGCTCAACCAAAATTTAAGGCACCCATGTTCCGCTGCGATGCAAACACTTTATCCACAACAAATAGGTCCATCGGTTCTATTATCTCAGCACCATGGGCTAATTAAGAACTGCTCCGACCTACATAACTGTGTGTACACGGCACGCACTTTAAAAAGAAGGCAGGCGTGGGTTCGTGAATGAGCCTGTGTGCCGCCACACAGGCCTACAGTAAACAAAAACAAAATATAATAAATAAAAATAACACCTGTTTGTAAACGATTTTTTTGGTTTCCCTACTCTAATGACTCAAAGATGCAACTGCTACTAAAAAGACGGTGCGGGTTTCTGAAAACGGAGGGAGTGAGAGAAAATCACTAAGGGCATCCCACTTGTTTTTTCTCTTTTGTTGAAGCGAGGACGCACGAGATTCCCCATGCAGCATCAGAGCTCAGCTGTGTTTTTATGCTTGAGACAGAGAGAGAGAGAGAGAGAGAGAGAGAGAGAGAGAGAGAGAGAGAGAGAGAGAGAGAGAGAGAGAGACAGAACACACAA